>PVKE010000667.1:67187-129547 GCA_004027555.1 Craseonycteris thonglongyai | reverse complement strand
GCTCACTTTGCAGCCCTGGGGACTGAGGATCGAATCCCGGCCCCGGCCCTTGCGGACCCATATGCTGAACTGGGGAGTGCCCCCAGTTCAGTTCTCACCGGGTTGAGACCCCGACCCATTTCCAGCCCTGCGCAGCCCCATGCCCACCAGTGGAATAAAACTATGTGGAAAAACCAACAATGTGCAACTATGGAGACTGCTCTAGGCCCTTCCCCTTCTCTCTGTCTCTGTATCTCTCTCTCACACTCTCTCTCTGTCAAAAACAATAAAAATAAATCTTTAAAAAAACCCTCTGTACCCATTAAGTAACATAACCCCCCTCCCCAACCACTATTCTACTTTGTGCCTATGAATTTGACTGCCCTCAGTACCTCATAAAGGGTGTCCCAAAATTCACGCAAGATTTGAATTTTGCGTCATTTGTGCGGTAAAGTGTTGCCAACAACAAAAAAAAGACAGCGTGACAGCTGACAGTTCAAGGTTATTAAAAATGGAGCACTACACGAAAGAACAACGCGTTTTCATTGTTGAGCAATGAAAATGTAAAATTTTAAATTATAAGCCTGTGTTTTCTATCAAAATTACTTCTTGCGTAAATTTTGGGACACCCTTTATAAGTGGAATTGTTACTGAGCTCCAGGGGTTTACTGCTTGGGGTATTCTATTCAATAACAAGATGTGGTTATCATTAGGTAGTTTCAGTTACTTGCAGCAAGTAAAGGAGAGAGGGGTTAACATCCAAAGCTCTGTCTCCCAGAAGGGAAGCTTAGCTATTGCTTATATGCACTATTAATTACATGATGATTTCTTCTTTGCAATTGGTTACACTTATGGGGTTGAGTTCCTGTCAAGCTCATCCTGCTTATAGCTGCATCTGCAAAATACTGTGCTATGTTTTAGGACATTTAGCAAGAATAGCATTTAGTAAGAACAGAGACCCTTGCCCTAGCTAACAGAATCATACAATATTGGTTCTTCTGTGTCTAGCATATTTCACTTAACATGTCTTTAAGGTTCACCCATGCTGTAGTACGCATCAGAACTTATTTCCTAGTTAAGGTCGAATAAGATCCCATTGTGTGTATAAACTACGTTTTGTTTATCCATTCATCCATCAATGCACTCTGGGTTGTTTTCCCCTCTTGACTAATGAATGTGCTGCTGTGAATATGGGTGTACAAATACTTGTTCAAGTCCCTGCTTTCAGTTCTTTTGGGTATGAGTTTTAAAACACAAGTGCCAGGTGTCTTTGAAGGTTAGTCTCTGATGAATCACCCATCTCCACTGAGGGCTAAACTTGTAGACCAAAAGTCAGTTTTACTCACCATCTAATTTTAGACTCCAACATAACCACAACTGGTCACTCGTAACATCATACCTCATTTTGATATTTGATAGGCTTTCACAACATGCTACAATTCCAGTTTTACCCGTCATTGACTGCACTTGATGTGGGGGCACCGTTGTCACTCAGTGGTGGGTGCGGCACTAGGTGGTGCACCCTATTACAGTTGGCTTGCTGTAGGGGGTGCAGGCTCTTGCTGACTTTGCCCCCCGTGACCCAAATGAGCTGATCTTTTGGCCTTGTCCCCCCCAGACCTGGCTCCATCTTGGGACCTGAAACCCTAAGCCCACTAACAACTGAGGTCACTCATGGCAGCTTTGTGCAGGCATGGTATTATTATTATTACAAGTCCACTGGTTCTTATCATCTGTTTCCATTTCATTCAGTTCTTACACAATATTTAAGCATGGTTAGAATTATATGTAAATTTTTTCCTAGGGAAAGTTAAAGTCTTTCTGAAATACCTTGGAATTTGGAGTTGCCACCAAGTCTGGTTTTCCCTGCACCAGCTTGGGACTAGTCCTAGGGCCTGTGGTAATTGGTGAGTATCCACAGCTGCAGGGTAATGGGCTTTTGATGGATTCCGCTGTCCAGGCATGGGTCTCTCTACCTCTAGACAAGACTTCCTTAGGCCAGTGTCCTTGTGTATTTGCCAGATTAGTTAGGAAATAGAGATGCTGCTTGTGAAATTCTTGTCTTAATGGGCATATGGTTCTTCTCTGTATTAGTTTCTTAGTAGAAATTTTCCAAACCCACCTCAAAGCTCTTCTGCATAGACAAGGACACTAAGAACCATCACCAGTGTCCATGACTTTGAGCCCATGACACGGTGAGGACCTCGGCCATGGGCCACACAGCCCTTGTGAGTGAGGCAGGGATCCTGTCACTGTCCACTGTAGCTGCCTGTCCCTGGCTGGAAGGCTTTGGCGCTACGTGGTGACTAACACTGGTGCTCCTAGTTCCTGTCCATCCCACCCTGCCCTCCATGTCTTGAGCCCTGTGGGGCAGCTCATGGAGAAGACTTGTGCCCTGCACTTGAGGAACAAATAGGCTAGTTAGGGCATTTAGAAACCCTGAGAATAAACCAGCCATTTCTGAGACAGTCCTATTTCTTGTACTATTCCAGTGATACAAGTAAGAATGAAAACCTTGCAGGTACACAGAGGGAATGTCGCCCCCCCCCCACTCCCTTTCGGGGCACTCTACAACATGTACTGTTCTGTAGCCTACCCTTTTCATCTGAAGACTTCCCTGTGACCATCTCTATCTCCACACGGCATTCTTAAGGACTGCTCAATATTTCTAAGGCTGTTTGTGAATGAGTGTGATGATGTGGTAGCAGCAGTTCAGAGTCAGAAAGCTCTTGAGGGGCTGAGCTCAGTCAGGAAGGCCTCTTGGGGGAGATGCCAGAGCCCCAAGGTGGGGGTACTGTTTAGCTTGGGAACAGGAGTAGGGGAAGATATCCTCTGCTACTTTTTCTTCTGCTCTCCTCAGGGCTGACTGTTGCCTTCTCCTCCTGCTCAGGCACATGGCTGCAGGAGCCAGGAGGGAGGATCAAGCGACAGCTTGTTGCCAGTGCACTCTCATCTCTTTGGGGCCTCACTACAGATACCACTATCAACCCTGCTTTTTGCAGGTAAAGTCACTGAGGCTCGGAGAGAAGGGGAGGGCCCAAGCCGGGGAGCAAGCTGATCTGGAGCTTAAACCAAGAAAGAAGGAAGGGGTGCAGATGTATCTGAGCTGGGGGTGAGTAGTGAGAAGCCATTGGCACACACTTAGCACTGTGGCTGACATTTCAGGCCCCTGATGGTGACCTTTTGGGGTTTGTTTTAGATGTTGGAGGATGAAGGGAGGAATTTGCTATATAGAAAATCAGGTACTTCTCAGAGGATCAGAAAGATCTGCATGGGGTGTGGAAGAGCCTTTCACACAGTCACTCAACCTCGAGCAAGACCTCTGACCTAAACTCTGGGAGGAGCCCGCTAATGAATCAGGCAGCTATTCCTGGAGCTGGCATGGAGGAGAGGGGGTACTTTTCTGCCCTGGGGCAGGCGAGCCATTCCTCTGGCAGGGAGAAGAAAGAGGTTATTCGAAGGATGCATAGCCAGGTCCTAGAGGTGTGCTGGTATCTGCTCACAGGTGTCACTACCGATATGGGAAACTAGGACTGGCCATTGGTTGAGGCAGGTACCTGAGACCCACTGTGGGGTTTCCTGCTAGGGGAGGTGGCCACAGAGTACAGGGTGCCCCGGGCCTTCAGTGGATGGGGTGGGTTGTCACTAAGCATGGACCTGGTAGTCAGGATACAGGTCTATGGTCCTTGGGTCACACAGCCCCTGTGCTGCTCTCTTGTTTGTTCCTATGTTACCAAGGTCCCTCTTTTGTCCCAAGCCCAGTGTCAGCTCCCTGTCCCCTGTCCCAGGAAGTTGCTCTGCCTGAGCTTTCTAGTCATACTTAAAGATGTGAGCATGTCTCCCCAACCCTGTACTTGGGTCCTGATGCCATGTGATTGGTTGAAGTCAAAGGAAAAGTGACAGGGACTGTTGTACATGTGTGCATGAGCTGGGGTGAGGGCAGGGCCTTGAGTGGCACGCATTCCCCCTCTAGCATGTTTATGCTGTCCCGCCATGGGTCTACTAGAGATGGGGTCCTGGTTCTGTTCATTGTTCCCCTGGGCTGACCCTCTGTTACCAACTCCATACAGTGAAGGTCTAGCTGATCCTGTGGGCCCTTTGCTCCCAGAACAGCCTGTGACTCTGCCTCCAGCCTCTTGTTTGTTTCTGAGGCCTTTTCGCAGAGTTGGGATAAGCACCCACTCTAGAGTCTGTCTGAGTCTGTCTATCAGAGGCCCATTCTTTCCTCAGTCATGGAGGGATCTGCCTGAAGGGTCATTGTCATTAAGTAACAGTAGTAACATCAGTGAACATTTGCTGAATGCTTTACAGGGTGCTAGGCACTGCTAAGTATTTTATGTGCCTCATCTCTTCATTTTCCCAGCAACCCCATGGGATGTAGATTACTAATGTTAACCCTATTTTACAGCAGAGGAAACTGAGGCACAGAGGTTGTCACCTGCCTAAGGTTACATAGCCAAAGAGTAGATGAGCCTATATTTAAATCCAATTAGTATGTCTTATTAAAATCTTTGTTCTGAAATCCTAATTGTGGTTCTCCCACTAAATTGGAACAGAGTGCCTGGGAATTGTGACCTGGATTGGGGTGACGGTATCTGGTAGGGAGGGTTCCTTTCTTGCTTCTCTTCAGAATCTCATGAGAACCTGCTGCCTACTCCACCTACACAGGCACCCACCCACCCACTGCTTCCTGCTGAACGTAGGGTTCCCAGGAAGAGATGTTGGAATAGCAGGGGCCAGCTTTGGTAAGGAGGCGGGCTGGGGAGGTGGGATGGAGCTTTTGTGAGAACATAGCTCAGAGCCCCTGTGATGTGTCCTTTCTGTGTGTTTCGGGGTGGGGCATAGAGTACATTGTCTCAAACAACTTTGACCTCCTGCCCTGTACACCTTGCCTGCTCCAGCTGTCAGGACTGTTGGGAGGGAGTTCAGGTTAGCTCTGTCTCTGTGCTGTGAATACAGCCCTAAGTGGGCTTCTACCATCTCACAGCACAACTGCGCTCACCCAGCTTTCCACAGAGACCAGAGTTCTGCAGTCACCAGCTGCAGGCGCTGGTGCTTGAAGCTCAGAGGAATTTCAGCACATAAAATGAATCCTTTTGTTTGGATTATTAGTTAGCCAAGTATTAGACTAGCCTTCACATTGTGCATGTGCCTAGCACTGGGTTCCCTGACACATGAAAAGGAGTCATGGGCCCCACTTCCCAAAGAGCACTCAAAGCTCTCCTGACAGGAGCTGGGCTATGCTGAGAAGCAGCCTTCCTGGTGGGGCGAGTAGGTAGGTCCATCAGGTCTGGCAAAAGCAAAGGGGACTTGGCCCTGCAGGTAGGGCTAGGTAACCTGGTTGCTGAACATGGCCAGACACAGACCCATGGGATCCATATAGTATGACTGTGAATAGTCTAGGTGGCTAAGGAGAAAGTGCTGGAGGAAGGAGGAGCCTGGATGTTTTTGAGCAAAGGAGTGACATGATGGGTAGTTTAGAACAGTGAGTGAGAAAGTGCTGCATAAGGAGTTGGGAAACCAACACGTGAATGCCACCTTCTGGTTGATTCTGGACAGACCATGTAGCCCTCTCATGCAGCTGCCTCCTCTGTAAAATGGGACCACAGTGTGTTCTCTGCCTGTGAATGTGCAAGACCCTACAGACTTCAGTCTGATGCTGCTGCTGAGTTTAGGAGCAGCAGGCAGGTGCCTGAGCTGAGCAGGCATCAGTCCCATGTCCCAGTAATCCAGGGAGGGGGCCCCAGAGGCAGAGCAGAAATGTGGAAGGGATATTTCAGGACGAAGGAAATGCTGAGCCCAGTGAGTGCTACCAGTGTCCAGAGAAGGCCAGGGAGTGAGGTGGGCACTTCTTTCAGGGTCAGATGAGTAGACACTGAAGCTCCTGGGTACTAAAGGAACAGGCTGGTAGGGGTGGACAGTGTGGGGCATCATGAATGGAGGGGCCCCACTGAGGAAGTAAGGGGAGAAGCACATGAGGTTCACCCTCACAGAAGAGCAGAGGGAGGAGAACCAGAGGGCTGGAGAGGGACCTGAAGATGGCCCCTGGAAGACCATGGAATCCTGAGAGGTGTGCAGGGCAGAGACTGACTGTATTTGCTCCCTTAGTGCCCTCTTTCTCCATGACTGGACTGGCTGCCCAAACCTAAACCCACACTCAAACCCAAAGGAGAGAAAAAGAGGATGGGTTAGTTTGGCAAATTCTGAAGTGCCAGCAGCTGGTGTTGCTGGAGAGGGAATAAATGAATGTGAAAGGAAACTTTCACATGGGTTGGTTGGGACCGAGCATGGGGATGGGGGTAGGATGTGTTTCTGCCTCGTTGGGCTCAGCCTGAGGAACTGCACCAGTGCAGGGGTGCTCTCGCTGGAGGGAGGAGTGTGATTGGATATAAACTGCTGGCCAGGTTTGCCCAGCAGGAGCCCCAGCATTTGCCCAGGGCTAAATGAACCCACAAGGCATGATGAAGTCAGAATTGCATTGAAGGCACATTTGATAGGTGGAAATAGGATCACAGGCACCAGGTTAGGTCATGAGAGGAGCAACAAGAATAACTGGGAGCGCAGGTTAGGTAGAGTTGGGCCGAGAGCACTGTCTAGGTAAACACTGGCATGGGGAAGGCAGTCTGGCACTGAAGCCAGTGCCACCAGGGTGCCCAGGTCAGGCAGTTCCAGCTGCCCCGAAGCCTCTGGAGCCAATACTTGTGGCAGAGGATAGCAGAGTCCAAGATGTGCTAGAACCAGATAGGGCCCCTATCCTGCTGACGGGACCCCAGCAATGATAGTAGAGGAGCAGCTTTGAGCATGGCTTTGGGAAGATTTAAAATGCAACGTAAAAGCCTCTACCCCTCTCCACACTTTGACCTCTAAGCTTCTTGTATTCTTTCAGAAACTTGTATGTGTTTGTGTGTGTGTGTATCCTTTTCATTGTATAAACAGCACTGCTTTTATCCCTTGCTTAATTTACTGGCAACATGGAAGAACACCTAGTTCTTTTTAACGGGCTGTCTAGTATTCTATGATTTGGTATGCGTTTAGCTCATTGGTCTTCTGTTGACACTGAGTTATTGCTGGTTTGAGGTTATTTTAATATAGCAGCAATCATAGCGTACACATATCTTTGAACACCAGAATTATTTCTATAGAAAAATCCTCAATACAGATTTTCTGGGTCAAAGCTGTGTGTACCCTCCACTCCACTTCTCTTTCAGAGGGCTTCTACCAGTTCACCCTCTTGGTCACAGCGTTGGGGAGTTATAAATGATGACAGTAACACAGAACTGTTGTGAGGATTAAATGAGATAATGTGTAAAGCTTTTAGCCATCAGGCTGCAGGGCGGACTCACTGCAAACTGGATCACTGTGGACAAGCATCAAGTGAGGTGCTGGGTTGGATTTCATAATCAGCTTGGGAAAGGGGAAGTGACCAGAAACAGTGGTCTGACAGATGCTGAGCAGATGTCATCTTCACTCATACGTCCAAGAACCAGTGTGCCAGACACTGGCATGCAGGTGGAGCAGTGAACCAGGTAGACGTGGCTCCCACCCTGACCCTGCTGGAGCCCCCTGTGAAGGGGAGACAGCCAGTGAGTGTCCATGATTGTGTGCAAAGTGCTACCAGCATGGGATGATGCGGTGGCTCATTCATATTCCCCCTTGACTGGGTCTCTCTCTCCCTGCCTCCGCTGCCCCCAGTGTACGTGATGGAACAGGAAAGGAAGAAGGACGACACTGGGTGTCAGGCAGCCTTGGCTGCGTGCTGGGCTGCTCTCTGCTGCTGCTGCCTCCTGGACAACTTGGACTGAGCAGCCAAGCACTCCCTCCAGGCGCACTGCCTCCTGTAACCGGAATAAACAACTAGTGCTGCACGAGTTCCTTTTTTCTTTCTTTCAAAAATACCTAATCTTTAGATGTTTACATTTTAGCACCTGTAGTAGGTGTGAAATGGTATTGCACTATTCTAATTTACTTTCCTTGATTACTAGTGACCTTGAACATAAAAATGTAAATTTGTGATTTGCTTTTATAAATCTTGTGAAATGCTTGTATGTATTCTTAGCTCATATTTTTCTATTAGTTTCTTTCTTATTGATTTGTAGGGAATCTTTAAATATTCCACACAATATCTGTCACTTTTATAGGCTTGCAAATTTGATCTCCTGTCTCTCAACCTTTCTTATGGTGTATTTTCTAGTATGATAGTATTTAAATGTCAGTTTATCAGTCACTTACTCATGCTTTGTGTGTTATCTTTGAAAAAGAGTTTTCTATTCCAAAATCACAAAGAAAAGCCTATATTTTCTTCCTAAAATTTTTTCACATAGAATTCTATAGTCTGCCTAAATTTATTTTATTGTTTTTGACAGAGAGAGAGAGAGAGAGAAGGGGGCGGGCCCAGAACAGTCTCCATAGTTGTATGTCATCAGTTTTGGACATGGTTTCATTCCACACAGGTGGGCGGAGGCTGTGCAGGGTGGGAACTGGGCTGGGGGCCTCCTGCATGGGAGGCATGCACCCTCAAGGTAGGGGCCAAACCAGGGGGCAAGAACTGAACCAGGGGCCTCCTGCATGGGAAGCACACCCCAGTTCAGCATATGGGTCCACAAAGGCAGGGGCCGGGACTCGAGCCTTAGTTCCTGGGGCTTCAGTGGGAGCCCTTAACCCACTGAGCCATCCCAGCTTCCCCCAAAATTTATTTTTGATCATGGTATAGGAAAGGGTTCTGGTTCTATTCCATTTTGGTAGTTCCAACACCATTTATTGATTAGCTCATCCTTCACACCATTGATTTGAAATGAGATTTGTCATATACCAAGTTCCCAAATACGAATGGGCTAGAATCAGGAGTCTGGTGTGCTAAGTATCTTCCCTGCTCCCAGCACATGCATACACACATACCCATTTTTCTCCTACAGAATTTTCTTGGCTCTTCTTGGCTTTTTACTCTTTAATCTGGATTTTAGGACGTGTGTGTAAGTTTCTATGGGAAACTACCATGTTTGCTTTAACTGGAATGGCATGTAATTTACAGAGTAACTGGGGGAAGATTTGACATATTTATAGGATTATCTTCTTGTCATAAACATGGTATCTCTTCATTTATTTTTGTCTTCTCTTATGTCCTTAAATAAAGTCATATAATTTTCCTCACATAGCTTTTGCATATCCTTTGTTGGTTTTAAAAATGGATTTCTTCTGAGGAACATTATAGTTTTAATGCTATTGTGAATGAATTTTTTAATATTACATTTTCGGTGAAAGGAATTTCTTCACTCCAATGGGGTCACAGATTAGAAGGTTCTAATCCAGTTGTATCATGGCACTTTCTTGGGGCACTTTAAACTGTGGAGGGAGAAGTTCTTGGATCTGCCCCATGCTTACTCCTGGGGAACCCTCAGTCTACAAGGACCCACATTCTCAGTAAATGCTGAATAGCTTCAGTGTGTAAGGTGATGGACCACACAGAATAGACCCCATTCCTGACCTCATGGGGCTTACGCTATAAGAAGAGAACCACAGGTAATAATTGATAGTCTACTTTCCTATGAAGAGATGTATTGCTGTGAAAACATAAAAGAGGGACCATCTTGCACAATCTGGGAGGGATCTGAAAGATGAATAGGTGTTAACAGGAAAATGGTTGTAGGAAGAGGTGTTAAGGGCCCAGTGGCAGAGAGAACATGACACATTTCAGAAATCAGAAGGGGAAATTGGTGTGGCAGAGAGCAATGCGATGTTGGGAACAGATGAAAAACAGGCAGGAGTAAGATAGGGGAGTCCTAACCCATTAGGGATTTGGGTTTTTGTCCTGTGAGTGATAGGAAGCCACTGAAGGATTTCAAGCAAAGGGATGATGTGATCAAATTTGGGTTTTTAAGAGTTCCCTTTGGCTTCCATGTAGAGAATGCTTTGGAAGGAGGCTCAGGTTTACATGGTGATGATGGAGACATGAATGCATTTGAGATATTTGGGAAGTTAACAGGACTGGGTGATGAATTGGATATAGGGATTGAAGAAAGGGAGAGTCAGGGATGACTTGGACTTCTGACTGGAACTAGCTGCCTACTGGTAGTGTTTGTGGAAGCTGGGAACAAGGTAAAGGAACCATGTTCTGTTGAGAGGAGGAACATCAAGTTGAGCTCTGAACATATTAGATTGAGGTATCAAAGTGTCTATAGACATCCAAGTAGAATTGTCACATAAGCAGTATATATATATATACATCTAGAATGTGGAGGAGAGGTTGGGCTGGAGATTAAATAAAGAAAGTGCTGGCATATTGGTGGTGGTAACTGGAACTGTGCAAGTGAGCAAGATCAAGTTGGGTAGACATATGACGGAAAGAAAAGGTAGCACTGTAGAGCTGAACTTTAAGGAAAACTGACAGGACCTGCAAAGGAGTCAGATGGAAAACCAGAAGAATGGGGTGCTTTAAAAGTAGAGAGAAGAATCTGTATTAAGAAGGGAGTGATCAGTAGCATTGAATGTTGCTGGGAGGTCAGGTAAAGTAAAAACTCAAAAATGTCCGTTGGACTTAGGCACACTGTTGTCACTGAGGGGTGGACTTCTCTCCAGTTCCTATTCTATGAAGGATACCAATAGAGGGAAAGATAAGACTGCTAGGACCAGAAGACAGGACTCCTCAGGCCTGGAGGAAGGCAGACATTGTGTAGGCACAAAAGAGATGAGCTCAGGGGTGCAAAGAACCAGCTGGGCATTAAGGTTCAGAATCCCTGCATGAGACAAAACATTGAGTTCCAGAAAAGCCAGACACTGAGTAAAAGAGTCAGGCTATATCACTCAACTTTGAACCTAGACAGAAAAGTAACAGCTCCTCAAGCAGAAAGTGTCCGCTGGGGTGGTTGTTGTGAGGGTCCAGCACGTAGATAACCAAGCAGCTACAGTATAGAACCTTTATGACCCATTTCAGACTTACTGATAGTTCAGGTTTTTCTAGTATAAATCTTTTCAAAAGAAACTCTACATACAACTCTAAAAAGGAGAATAGATACTGTGGAATTGTAGTTGAGGCATGGAGGGACTGGCCACTCCCTACTTTTTTATGGAGCCCTGGTGACCTGAGTAATACATCTGAAAGCCTTTGGTCTTTCTACAGTACATTTTGGCCAAGGGAAGTTCAGGCTGGATGGGTTTTGCCCTGGAATGTCCTCTCAGATACTTACTGCCTTGCAAGTGAAATCACCAGTGCATTTTGTGAAGGTGTGGTGGGTTCTTTAATGCTGGGTTGTTTCCACTTTTGGGCAACTATAAATTTATGTACAGGTTTTATGTGAACATAAGTTTCCATTTCTCTAAGGGGAATGGAATACCCAGGAGTAGAGTTTCTGAATATGATTAAGTGAATGTTTAAGAAACTGCTACTGTTTTTCAAAGTGGCTGTATCATTTTGCATTCCCATCAGTGATGAATGAGAGTTCCAGTCACTCTGTATCCTCACCAGTACTTAATATTGTGTTTTCATTTTAGCCATTCTGATAGGTGTAATAAGTGATATCTCATTGTGGGCTTAATTTCCTTTTTTTAATGGCTAATGATATTGTCATGTATTTGTTTGCCTTCCTTGTATCTTCTTTGGTGAAGTGTCTTCAAATCATTTGCCCACTTTTGAGTTGTTTTCTTATCATGGAGTTTTGAATTTATATACTTTAGATATAAATCCTTTGGCTGTTATACCCTTAACAGTGTCTTCCACAGAACAAAAATTTTAAATTTTGATTAAGTCCAATTTCTCTCTTTTTTTTTTTCCCTAGAGCATACTTTTGGTTTCAGATCTCAGAACTCTGGTTAACCCTAGGTCATGAAGATTCTCTTCTGTGTTTTCTTCAAAAAGGTTTATAGTTTTATGTTTTACATTTAAAATCCATGATCCATTTTGGATTAATCTTCATATAAAATATGAGATTTTAAAATGGTTGAGGTTTTTATATTTTTGCATGCCAAGATTTTTCAACATTTATTTGAAAAGATTATGCTTTCTCCATTGAATTGTTTGCATATTTGTCAAACCAATTGACCATGTGGGTCTTTTACTGTCCTCTCTATTCCATTTCTTTGGTCTGTGAGTCAGTCTCTTTGCCAGTACCATGTCTTACTGTAGCTTTATATTAAGTCTTAAAACAAGGTAATGTGATTCCTCCAACTTTATTCTTTTTCAAAATTGTTTTATTCTATTTCTTTTGCCTTTTCATAACTTTTAGAATCAGCTGATCTATAAAAAAAATACTGCCAAAATTTTGATTAGAATTGGATTAAATCTGTAGATTATGGGGCCTGGGTGGGTATTTCAGTGGGATTGCTTGCTCTCATGTGCCATAACTTTTAATGACACCAGGCAGCCTGCTGCTTCCTTTACTATGTTGTGATTATTCCAGAGTTAAATCCTCAATTTACGACTAATTACATTGGTGTCTTTGAAGCTTCGCAGTAAATGAGGTGTGATCTACATCACATTGGGTAGGAACAGCCATGAAAAGATGACCAGCAAGTTGAGGGGGCTTGTGGGCCAGGCTGCGTTCTGGGTTGGTAAGCCATCGGCATCCAGTCTTGATCAACTTGAGTCTCCCTTCTGAGCTGGCTGTGAACAAGACCATGTGCCATTTGCCAGCCATTAAAGCATTCTCCCTGCCTCAGGCCTTTACTTCCCTGCTACTGGGTCATATTAACTGTTGTGGACTGGGCATGTTCAGATGTTTTTCTCTAGATTTTCCTTAATTTCTTCTGCCTGGCATGGCAGCCTCCCTCATACTTAATTTCTCCAAAAGCTACCTCAGAAGTATGTTCATGACACAATGAATTGCTTCCTCCTTCTGTTTAGTAATGTCGCCCATGACACTGGGCTTCTCTTACTTCTCATATTCCCCTTTGATCTTTATAGTCAGTCAGATTTCCAGTGGAAAAGTTGGGTGTCCGGCAATGGCCTGTTGCTTGTTTTCTTGGCCTGTGAGCTATTGCCCTTCCATCCCTCCCCCGTCTCTTAGCCAACTTCAGGATAAAAGAAGTGGCTGCTTTCTACTCCAAACTAAACGAGAAAAACAAGCTATTCCAAGGTGTCTCTTTTCTTCCCACTAAAGTCTGCAACAGAAGTGAGGCTGTCACCCTAGTAAACCATTTGAGGCTGCCTTTTGGGGACTTATTTTCTTCTCTCACCAACACAAGAGGCTCTTGGTTATCTCCTCAGATTTATAAAAAAAATTATCGTTCATTTTATTAACCCATCAGGATAGAGCCCCCCAAATGCCATAGCTGTTGAACCCTCCTGTCAGCTTGTGGCACGTCTATGGATATGTAGGTCCCTGCACTCTGGGCACTGGCACTTCACTTCAGTTCTGTGGACATAAATAGTGGCATGTACATAAAATTATGAACAATATTTGAAATCTTACTATTTAAGAATCCCCATGACGAAACTTTATAAACTCAGATCTTTCTCTTCTTGACCGGTCTTAGTGATGATACTCAACCTTTGTCCTCATCATTTTTTCCCATGATGTCTAAGGCAGCAGCTTCCACAACTGCCTTTCCTTCCTAGACAGGAGGAAGCAGAGGCTCCCAAGTGGTCACGTGACTTGCCTGAGGTTACCCCGCCATGGAAGAACAGAGCCAGAACCTCAGTCTAGGTCTGCCCGACTCCCAAGTTGGTAAAGTTGGTAGGATGAGTGTGGGCCCTAGTTTTGACCTCTTCTTTTGTTGGTGGGGGGGAAAAGTCCTTATTTTCTCTGTTATTTAAGTGGGATGAGTTCCATTTTTCCCCTTCTAGAAGAGCAGTCTTTACAGGAAAGGATCTTGGGTCAGCTTCCAGCACTGCAGTGTGTATCACATGAGGAAAGCGACATGCACTGAGTGTTCTCACATGCTGTCCAGGCTCTTCAGCAACTTCCTTGCCTGCTGCAGCATCTCCATGTGAGAGGGGTGTGGTTCTTCTAATATTCTGTGATGATGGAAAGAAAATGCTGTCTGCTTCCTTATCCCATTTCTGCATTTTTCCTAGACTGAAAAATGACTGGAGAGCCACCTCTCTAAAGACACATTCTTGTCCCCAGAAAATTAAGTCCCTTCCCTGAGATGCAATGAACAAGGCCACCAGTCCTACTGGAATCTTTTTTAACTAGGCAAAGAACTTTATTAACCTTTGTTTCAAACTTTATCCCCAAGCTTCTTTACCTTAATTAGCTGCAAAATATGATTTGTGTATAAGAAAAAATTAAAAAGAGCTAGTGTCCAAGGGGCTTGGGCTTGAAATGTCAGCTATCAAGATTTTTACCAATTGCATGAACAATATTTTTAAAAGCAGTCATAATGTAAAATAGCAGCTCCCAGTAACTTCTCCAAGTTTTTATCTTCTTCAGAAGTTGACAGTTTGCTTCATTCTTGGAAGCCTCATCAAAATTTTCAACAAGATCTGGAACTTCATCATCCTCCGCCTCTCTGGTAGCAATTGGTGCTTTTTCATCCACAGATTTGTGGGCAGAGCTTCAACCAGTCTCCTTAAATTTGTCAGACTGTCTGCACCAAGTGGTTTAAGATGCTGGGTAGCATTTGTCAGCTTTGTCTCAGCATGGCCTGTTATGGTGAGTGTTTGCTTCCAGAGATGCCTGAATTTCTTTAGGGTTGTTAAAGGTGGATCACTGTTCCTTGGTTTGTGAACATATTCACCTCTTCAATACCAGAGATATTGTTCACCCCTAATTTCTTTAAGGAGTACTGAAGTTTTTTATCATCTGCTGTAGCTATTCTATGAACCACTTTCTTTCTGCAAGCAGTTCCTTTCCTACCCATACACATGCCTGCAGTTTGGCGAGTTTCTCCTGGTTCATGATAGTTTCTTTCATCTTGTTGGAGAGGAAAACAGGGCCGTGCAGGAGACTAGGGTTGGTTCTCAGGGGGCCTTGGGCAGACCAGCTGAGAACAAACTCACACAGGTGGGGATGATGGCAGCTCTCTACTGGAATATTTGATTCAGTTGTGGGCTGATCATATTTCATTGACTTTTTTTTAAGGCATAAGGAGAAAAACATTACTCTTCAGTTTTTAGTCTTTTAAATGTGTGCATCTCTTCTAACGTGACCATTCTTTCATATTGTCTCATCCCCTATTCTTCCTGCAGCTCTCAGTGTCTGCACAGCCTCATCACAACTAGGCAAATGCTCACAAACTGTGTGAGGGTTCCCTTACTCTCCCTTTGGCTAAGGAAATAGGATGTTTCTAAATACTTCACCCTCTCTAATCTCTGAGGGGGTCTCACCAGCTCAAGCTATGTGTATTCTGTCTCCCTAGCCCCCAGCACACATAGCCTCCCCCCAACCCCTAGGTGGTTTCTTTTTCCCCTTTTACCTATGAACAGCTGTGCTAAATATGGACTGGTTGGAGGAGCCTGTCCCAGCACACAGACCCAGAGTAAAAAAACACAGATGTCTGGTAGTTTCTTCTGGAAGATGTCCTCACATTGTGGCTCCTATTTATTAAGTCCTTCTTCTTTCACTTTATGCCAGGCCCTGGGCCAAGTACTTTACATTGTCTTATATTTTTGTCACAAAACATAGGCTCTTGGCACTACATTGCGCCCCCACTTTGCAAGTCAGAATACTGGGGCACAGGAAAGCGGTGACTTGTTCAGAGTCATACAGCCTATCAGTGGCAGTATCAGGTTTGGAACTTGGGCAACACCCCTCCAGAGTCCACATACATACACAGCTGCTGTCCTTAAGACTAGAAAGCGTCCCAAGGGCTGGGCGGCCAAGGACAGTCTGAAGTAGCTCTCTTGATAGGGAAGGTCCAGCCACCCCCTCCTCCCTTCACCATAGGGAGTGCGCTGAATGGCTGCCAGGAGGGACCTGGAAATTCAGTCTCCGTCTACTGCTGGACCAGGTCGTTCTGAGGTAATGGGCCCTGACTCTTGAGGACACTGGAGCAGGGCGAGGAGAGAGGCCTTTCGCCCCTCCATAACAGAGCCACATTTCAGGTCACCTGTAGCCAGGCCTCTGTCTGATTTGCTGTGAGCCTCATCTTGGTGTGCAGAGCTCTGGGCCATGGGGCAGGAGGGCTGGATGACAAGCCAGGACCTGCCTTTGATGCACTATGCAGCCTCAGTCACGTCACTTCCCTACTTTGAGCTCAGTTTCATCTGCAGTCCCACCATCTAAGGTGATTTCAGTTGTCCCAGGGTCTACAACCAATCCTGTCCTAGTGGCCCCAGCAGGTCGAGCCCAAGGACAGGCCCACCAGAGATGATGGCAGTGCAGTCCTGCTTATCAGACTGGCGCAGTGTACCCAATGGCACCTAACTGGTTTTGTTTATGTAAGGTTGTGCTACAGGTATACTCTGTATAGGACTGATTGGGGTGGACAGGGCTAAAGTGCAAGCTGTCCCATAACTGAGCCCAGTGGCTGGAGGTGACTGGGTCCCATACCTCCTCTACGGGCTCTAGGTGAGATGGGCCTGGGGTTCCCTGGACTCTCCTCAGTCTCAGAAGATTTGGTTTTGGCCAAGATAGCTGCCTGGTTCTGTCTAGCAGCTGTGTCCCTCATAGGGTGGCAGCAGCTGTACCTCTGGAGATCTCAGAACAGGGACCCATACACAGGCCAGCAAGCTGTCACCCTTTCCAGACCAGTCCACACCAACACTTGGCACTCACTGTCTGGAGTGGTGGCAGGCTGAATGATCAGTTGGGGGGCAGGCAGTGATGCGTGAGTGGGTGGGTGAACTGTGGCTAGCTCCCAGACTGTTCTACTTGGAGTGGGTATATTGAGACAATGAAACAGGGAGAGGGATAGAGACTTTGGGAGGCATGAGCAGGGTGGGTAGAGGCCCAGGAGGCCCGGGGAAGGTAGCTGGCAAAGGCAGCGCTGGTACAGAGTCTGGGGCCAGCCCCATATCCCACCTCCCTGTGGAGGAAGAAGAAAGTGGAAGATATTCCTAACCTCTCCTACTCTTCACCTTCAGCTTACAGTGAAAACTACACTCTCGGTTGCCTCTACTGTTCCTGGCCACTGAATGCCCCTTCACACCTCCCCCTCAGTATATTTACCTGGTGCTCATGGACTTGAGAGCAGGTAACACAGGGGCACTGCTTTTGGGGCATCTTTCCTCACCAGTGCAGCCCCCTGTGCTGAGCAGTAAATGACCCCACTGCACATACACATCCAGGGAAAGCTGAAGTGAATCCTCAGCAAGTTGTGTGCTCTCCTCTGCCCTGGCTTGGAAGGGCTATGACCCATCTTGTTATCTTGAGGTTCCATTTATTTCTAAAACACTTCAAGATCCCGCCCCCTTTCTTGCCCCTGGTCTGAGCAGGAGGAGGGCTGTTCCCGCCTCTGACACCTGTGCAAAGGCTGGGCTTCTGTGGGCCTACATGCTCAAGGTGGGTGGAGGGCAGCTGCGGTGAGCAAACTGCCGGCCTCCTGCCTCTGGCAAAGCTGTCAGCTCCACTGGGGCACTTCTTAGGTGCCGTGGTTGTGGTGGTTCCAGCAAATGAAGAGTGGCCCTGGGAGTCGCAATGTCTGGGCGGTGAGAAGCCAAGGTGCGGCTTCCTAATTCCTGGAGAAAGAAGGCACCAGAAGTCAGGACGCTCTAGGAGGCCCCAGCCTTTTGTTTGCTTCTCATTATTAACTCTCCTGCGTTATAACTGTGTACAGATGCAAGGACCTAATAAGGGTCCATTACCAGCACCTGATTAATCATTTAAAATGTCAGAGCCGAGCAAGTAAAGGTTTCAGATTCCAGGAAGGGGCTGACTGAGGAACTGGAGCCTTCAGCTAAGCCTCTGCTCACATTTCTTACAAGTCATCTCTGCCCTGGCTCCTGGGTGGCCTGGAACTCACCTTGCCACTTGCCTGCCCAGAACCAGGCATCCCTGGGCCTTGGGACTGTTGGTTGATGTGTCAGGTGGGCTGGTGGCCCTAGATGACAGGCTGGTGACTTTGGAGAAGACACCAGGGCTTGACGGGCAGGCAGTGGGCACAGAGGGCTATATGCCTCCAAGCATCTTCCATCTGTCTTCTCTGCTCCCTGCACAGAAGTAAGAAGGTAAGTGGGAGCCTCAGCCTGGGCCTTTCTGACTGAGTGTGGGTCACACCTGTATGCTCATACAGCCTTCCCGCACTTACCCCAACCCCCATCACCACCACACACGCACCTGCATTCATGTGGCAAAGCTCTGAGAACCTGCTCCTCTGTAGGCCTTACCCTGGGCTAAGGCTGAGAGTTGGTGCCAAAGGGCTATTTGAGGGCAAGAGAGACAAGCCAGTAAAGGGTCCCCTGGACCTGATCTCCAGCCCAACTGTAGTGTTCTGCAAACAGAGTCCCCTCTTGCCTGGGGCCAAGGCACAGGCTCTGCTGGCACTGGCTGAATAGGGTGGTCTTGGCTACTGAGACACTCGCCACAATGGGCAGGTTAGCTGTTGTGTATGTGAAGCAATCTGTCAGGCCCTGCCCCTGGCCACAGGGGGGCACTTGTTCTCCACGCTCTTGAGCGGCTCCTGCAGGCACCAGAACCTCTGGGGACCTGGGCACTGACTGAACGGTCTCCCAAGGCAATGCCTGCTCTCACCCCACCTGCCGCTCTGTGACCCGTCCCCTCCTTTCAAACCTTTTGTTTCGAAATAACTTTAGACTTAGAAAGCACTGCAGAGATGATCAGTTTCTGTGTACTCTCCACCCAGCTTCCTCTAGTGTTTAACGTTTCACATAATCATGGATCTGCCCCGTTCAGGCCCTGCTTGCCAGGAAGGCCCAGGTGGCCTGGGTGGGGAGCACCCGCAGCGGATCATCTTCAGCTCCTGCCGGGTAACCAGCAAGGCTTCACTGCTAGTGCAGCGTCAGCGCACACTGGTCCCCCAGCTCCAAGTGCACAGGGAGGGTGGTGTGGCCCAGGACTCAGGCGGCATGGGCAGTTCAGGAGCTCTCAGGTAGAGTCACCCACTGGGTGGCAGAGATGGGGATAGGAAGCTCCAGGGGCTGACTAGGCCATGCAGCTCAGTGCAGCACACACCCATGTGTGTGTGGGGGGGGGGGGGGGGGAGCAGTACCTCAGACCCTCCAGGTAGGAAGATACAGTTGTAAAATATGATGCCCTTGCTTTCTCCTGGGCCAGTCACCCCGCTTTGGGTGACTGAAAAGCAAGGAAAACACAAGTCACTCTTACCCCCAGACCTATCCTCCCTCCCCCTGCCCCCACACCATTATCTCAACAGTTTGGGGGAGGGGTTCTGTTCTCAGCTACTGGAAAAGAAAAAGTCATAGGGCTTTGGAAGACCTGGTGTCCCAGGAAATAACTGACTCACGTTTCTAAGGTATGTCCAGCACAACAACCCCTATCAAGGTTGACACAGCCCTCTGAAGTCCTCTGTTCTGTAACCAGACTGATTACTTCCAGCCTCTGTAGGCACTGTCTGGGAGTGATGAACTCCAAGTCCCTATCGCCCCAGGTTTCAGACTATGTCATGTGAAATACGCCCTGGCCAAGACACTGGACTAAGAGGAATAAGCAAGATATTTTTGTTTCCCAACTAAGCTGCCTGAGGTTCAGTGGTTCTGACAGGAAGGAGGGCTGGTTCTGAGAAGGGAAGTGGTGAGGAGACAGGTGCCCTGATACCAGTACCACAGGGTTGTGAAGACTGAGTGGCACTGGGTATGGGAGGACCTCTCACACAGCCACCCAGCCTTTGGGCCTGGGTGAAGCAGGCTATTTCTAGAGCTGGCAGGGAGGGGACCCTTCTGTCCAGGGTCAGCAGAGCCAGTGCTCTGGCAGGGAGAATGCAGAAAGAGATCATTCAAGGTTATTCAAGGGGGTCTACAGCCACTGTGTCCTCAGTTTCCCTGTCCAGAGCTGCCCACGCAGGATCAGGAGACTGGGGGCTTGGGTCAGTCACTGACAGAGGGCAGGTGACACCGTGCCTGAGGCTGTCCTACTGTGCCGACCCTAAGGTCTGGAGTACTCAGGCCTTCAGTGGGTGCAGTAGGCTCTGACTGGTGTGAGAGAGGACTGTCCAGAGCCCATTTACTCCTGATCCCTTTTCTATCCCAGCTGGGCCTGGGCAAGAAAGATTTGCCAAAGGCCTGGGGTTAGATGCTGCCCGTGCCCCATCATGTGGGCTTAAACAAGCCACTTAACCTCTGTAAGCCTTGAGTTTTTTACCTGTGAAATAGGAACGATGGTAATATCTATGTCAAGGTTATTGTTAGGACTAAATCAGATAATGTACCTATCAAGCCTCAGAATACAGTTGTTTTCCCCTCTCTGACGAGGCTTTCCTGCTGAGTTTTTTTTTTTTAAGAGAGAGAGAGAGATACAGAGACAGAGAGAACTGAACTGGGGGAGCTCCCCAGTTCAGCACATGGGTCCGCACGGGCTGGGATTCGATCCTCGGTCCCCGGCGCTGCAAAGTGAGCGCTTAACCCACTGAGCCATCAAGGCTTCCCTCCTGCTGAGTCTTGTCTCCCAGAACCACTTTGCTTGTGTTACTGAGTGGGTCCAAATGAAAGCAGCTGAGATTACACCTGTGCCGGGAGAGAAGAGAAAGGATGTCTCTGTGGAGGGCAGCGGATACGATGGGAAAAGTTGGGAAAGCTCATTACTAACCGGGCGAATTCTAGCTACTATACCAGGCTCCAGAGAAAGGAGGTATAAAAATAGGTATACAAAAATAGAACTGCCAAAGGACTGGTTTAATTTGTAAGATTCATGTGTGCATGAACTTTCAAAAAGCTTACTCCTTCTGCCTATACTTAAGCTTGATGATGATGGTTGTTTTGAGATTTTCTTGAAAGTGGCCCCAGATTCTCCAAGGCCAAGCAGGGTTGACCATCGGCCATTTTAAGTATGTGCTTATGGAAGAGAGACTGATGTTGGCTAGAATCAGCTGATGAGTAAAGGGTGGTTGGGGTCCTTCTTGACCTGTGGATTTGTCTTGCACTCAAATCTCTTAATAGAGTGCTTAGTCCTGACAGGGCTCAGATGCCCAAGTCCATCCTGAGAAAACATGAGTGTCAGACCCAGCCTGCCATCCCACTCGACCAGGTTTTCATCCCTGCCTTTTGTTGTATGTGAAAGTTCAGGGGTGAGGGCACATTCTGATACTGTCTGCTGCCCAGATACAGTAAAATTAAGGTTCCTGGTTATTCTTTCTGGGCCTAAAAGCCCGTTTTTAGGAAATTTTTGTCATTTTCTTACTCTTGGGAAATGGATTAGCTGTATCTGAAGAAATGCAGCCCCCCCCCCCATACACACACACACACCTCTACAGTTAAGAGACACAGTGCTGCCGGGTTGATAAACCAAGGTGATTAACCAGCTCTGGTCACATAGCAGTAGACTCCTTAGCTCTGGCTGCCTTGGTCCAGGTTCCCTAGTGCTTGTCCCTGCAGAAATGAGTGTCCCTAGGCAGAGGAAAAGTAGTTGAAGGGTTCATCCACCCTTCTTCCATTCTTCATCTGCAATGACAGACAGGCTGCACCTGGTCTGCTCAGTGGCTTTCGGGGCCATAGCCCTCCCCTGATCTAGGAGGCGCGGGCTCTGTAGGGCCAAGGGTTTGTGCCAGTTCAAACTCACCCTCTCTCCTCCCTCCCCTCCAGTGTACGTGGTGGAAGACCAACGAAGGGATGACTTGGGCCCGTCCACCTGCCTCACAGCCTGCTGGACTGCTCTCTGTTGCTGCTGTCTCTGGGACATGCTCACCTGACCATCCTGACCCTGCTGTCCTGCCAGCTCGGCTGCCACCTCAGGTGTGCCTGGCCCACCTCTTCTGATTGCCGAAATAAATGACTAGCTCTGCAGACGCTTCTCCCTCCAGTACAGTGGACTCTAGATTAGCAGGGGCTGCTGCTGTTTAATTCAGTGACTTGATCTTTCTAATGTTCAAAATCCATTTCTTATTGGCCTTTCACAAATGTGCTAAGTGATTCTCCTTTTGTTTTGGCCAAAGGCTTATGAAATATATATTTATAATTTTTAAATTGTACATTAAAGGTAGTGGCATAATATAACATACCATTGAATGATTTCTTTGCTAACACTCTGTATGTTTTAATAAATAAACCTCAACTGTCTGAATTATTCCAAATCTAAGCCCTGGGGCCCTCAACTAGTGGCCACTGTCCAGTACCTGGGGGGACCTTTTACCTTTCATTCTGGGTGCTATCAGGAACATGGGACCCGATGCTGAGTGTCCTTCAGCCAGGTCATGGGGTCCTTGCCAAGCCAGCATCTCTCCCTAGTTCCACTCAAATGGGGAGCCTACCTGATTTTACCCAGAGCCTAGGGAAGGGATTCTCGGTTAACTGGGCCGCCCCAGGCCTGCTCTGGAAGGAGAGCAGAAGCCCACAGTCGGGAGGAGACAAAAGCAAAGCTTTCTTTTCCTGCTGTGTCTGCCCAACACCCCCACCCCCTTGACACACACAAGAAAGAAGAGCTGCCATATAAATCAAACTAGCCAGCCAGGCCACCTGTCTCAGCTTTGGCCACCGGGTGGCGCTGAGCTGCCATAGCAGCAGTCCGGTGTTCCCTCAGCGGGCCTGCTCTGCCTGCAAGGGACAGGCTGCAGGCAAGATGACACAGCTCCCTGCCTGCCTGCCTTCCCTCCAAGCAGTGCCTGCTCTTTAAAAACAATCGAAAAGCCACTATCCTGTAGCCTCACCTGATTTCTCTGGAGTAAATGGTCCCTCCATAGCTGAGTTCAAGCTACCACAAGGTCCTGAATGTGGGAAGAGAAGTGCAGGCGTGCACTATTATGTAGTATTTCCACCATCCAGATATAACATGTTAAGCCCAAAAACAGAGATCATGGCCAGATTTAGTACTTACAAAAGGGTAAGTTTCGAATGTCTATTACCCTTGTTTTTAATTATTTGTCAAGTTACATAATTTAATATTTCATAATGGCTGTGTTTAACTGAGTTGCAACAAAATCGCCAGAAATTGAGAAACTGGTTCTCCCGAGCCAGTATAAGCCAGCACTAGCACACTACTGCCCCCGGCCTCTAGGAGGCCTCAAGGTTGTAGCATCCACCTTACGACACTGGCCAAGGGAGAGCTGGAGACGCTGCCGCTTGGTTACTGAACTCTCCTCTGGACCGTTTGGAGGTAGGAAAGGAAGCTTTACACCGGCTGTTGTCCTGGCCACTTAAATTCAGCCATGCCCTAGTCTCCTTCTTCCTTATCTGCACAGCACATGGACGTTGACGGGTTTACTTGAAGGAACAGAAGGGGAAAATGGAGGAGAGGGGGTTAAGGCTTCAGTGCAGAAGGAGCTGGGCCACAGCCCTGGAGACGGACAAAAAGGAGCCCAGGTGGAAACAGCTTTTGCCTCTCCGACCATCTGTTCTCATCTGTCGGCTCAAGAAAAGCAGACCTAGCAGAGTGGCACAGATGCCTTTTATTGGTGTGACCAGCATGGCTAGTAGGGGGCTCGGGTAGAGCTCCCCTATCTGTCCTGGCTCCCATCTTCTCTCTCCTGGGCACAGGTGGCCGGCAGAGCCAGGACAGAAAATACAGGGTTGGGAGCTGAAGGGACTCAGGGTGCTGCAGAACATGTAGGGTTACCAGAATGCCCATCAGGACCGAGGCTGTTTCCCAGCACAGGCCTCTCGCCCTTGCCAGGAATGGGAGGAATCAGGCTTCCTACTGTGCCCTTCGTGCCATCAGCATCTCCCGGATGTTGTCCTCTGCTTCCTTCACACTCCGCTCCAGGTAGGATTTTTTCTGCTGCAATGTGAGAAAGCAAGGGTTAGGGGGAACAGCCGGGTTGGCAGATGCGGCTGTTATGCCCAGTGGTCATGGCTTCTCTGTGACCTGGGACTTCTAGGAGCACGCTGTCCATTGAGAGCCAGGTGCACACATCTGCCCAGAATGCTCCCCCCGATCCCTGACGCACAGCAGAGGAGGTCATTTGGTGCAGGAAGCAGAAGTGCTGTGGAAGGCAGGAGCACTCTTCCCCTAGAAGGAAGTAGACTCTGAAAACAGGCGTCTGGGTATATGAAGTTACACCAGACAAAGGCCAGGAAATTCCAGGATGAAGCTCTGGCCCCATAGCAGACTCTCTCTCAAGGTTTTCCATGGCCTGGGCCAGGCCCTGTAGCCACCACTGCTGCAGAATGGCCAGTGTACCCTCTGGTCTGTCCGGCGAGATGACAGGGTTCGTGAGTACTGAGAAGTTATACTCACACATCTCAGGCAGATGAGTCAGGATGAAATCTGCTTTTCTAATGAAATTGCTGCCTGCCAGGAATCCAGGACAGTGACACACTAAGTACAACAGACCTTTTGGAAGTTTACCTCCTTTCCCATCTGGGTCCTAAATTAAAAATTTTAACTTAGACAAAGAACTTTACTTCTAGGAGCCACATCTGGACCAGGGTTACAAAAGATTAGTCAAAGGAAAAGATGTCTGCACATTATTTGCCCTGTGGTCACCCCAAAAGTATGGTGGCTTCACCACTGGTCCCTGCCCTGAGGATATAGTTGTGGCTACACTCCCCACTTAACAGACATGAAATGAAGGAATACTCAAAATAATCCCCAAGGATGCATGTGACCGAGCCACACTAGAGCTAGCAATGCGGAGCCCTGGCCTGGGCAGCCAGTGCCCTCCCTACCCCTTCACCTGAGCAGCTGTGGCTTCACTTTGACCTCTGAAGTGCCCAGCAGACCCGGGGAAGCCAGGGAAAGGCTGGGGCAGAGGACAGGCGCTGAGTTAGTAAAATAAAAGTGCCTGCCTCTATCACCAGTGCTGACCCCTAAACCTCTCTAGATAGCCCTGCCTCTAACTTCTCCAGCTTTCTTGTCGATACCTATTAAATGATACATTTAGAGACCTTTCCCTGGAGTGGCATCCACAAACATCTTTATCAGTTTTTATGTGAACCTGATTCCTGTTTGTCTTCTCCTAACTCAAATTTCTTGATGGCTAGAAAGAGCTAGATCTCCACTCATCTTCCCATCTGTCCAAACTGCACACAATTCTTTACAAAACAGGAGCACCATAAAAACTCATATAGTTACCATCATGCCATCATAATTCAATGGCCACAAATGTATATTATTTCTAAAGAATTTTACTTACACTGCTAACCCCAACATTCCTATCACTGCAATATCAGAGTGGGAACTTAAAACTTCCTTTGATCAACAACTTACACTACTTGTGGTGAGTTAAAAAGAGGGAAATACTAATAACTCCTGACACACCACTGAAAAATGTACACGTAGCGCGTGTTGCACACAAGGGGAGCAGCAGCTAGATAGTGAGTAGCGTCTGGCACCCAGCGCATGGGAAGCTAAGGGAAAAGCTGGTGGAGCGGCAGGGCTGTTCTGCAACAGTCCCACGGAGCTCAGGGGCCCAGGTCTGCTGCATTCCATCTCTGTCAGCTTGTTGCCCCAGCCGGCAAAACCACAAACTCAGAACATAAGCAAGAGCTTTTCTACCTACAGCCCCAGCCTCGGGACAATCAGTATCAATTCAGATCAAACCCAGTATCAAATGCAAATCAAAATCAAAGTAATTATCTTTAAAATTCTTCATTCTATGTCTCTTCCTTCTATCTTCATTACATGATTTTTTCATGATCTTACCACTGCATGTCCTGAAGTCTTCAAGTTTCAAAAAGATAATGCAAAATTAACTTGTCTATATTTAAATCTTTTAATTCATTTAAATAAACTTGATGGATATTTTTTTTTAATTCTTTTTTCATCCCAACAGATGGAACATCCCTAGTACTGAGGGACCTGTTTTTCTGACTGTATTTCAACAAGTCCTATCTCATCCTCAAACACATCTAAGCCCAAAAGACTCTCATAATTAAACCCGGGCCAAATCATCTGTTGTGGGTTGAATTATGTCTCATAAAAAGGTATCTTGAAGTTCTAACCCCTGGTACCAGTGAATGTGACCTAATTTGAAAATAGGGTCTTTGCAGATGTAGGCAAGTTAAGATGAGGTCATACTGAATTAGGGTGGGCCCTAAATGCAATGATCCACGTCCTTATACGAAGGCCACATGAAGGCAAAGGGACACACAGACACAGGGAGAATACCACACATCAATGGAATCATATATAAGCCAAGGAACCACCAGAAGCTCAGAAGTGAAAAGGAAGGATTCTTCCCTAGACCCTTCAGAGGGAGCAGAGTCCTGCAACATTTTGAATTTGGACTTTTGGCCTCCAAAACCATGAGAGAATAAATTTCTATTGTCTTAAACCACCCACTTCGTGTTAATTAGTTATGCAGCCCAAGGAAACCAATGTTAGGGAAACCACCTGAAATGAGAGATGCTCCTGGACGGCATCTACCCCAAGGCTCTTTGGGACCCACAGCGTCTGACCACACTGAACTGCAGAGGCGTAGGAAAGGATCCCGAGAAGTTAATATAAAGGGATTATACTTCTCCCCTAAAAATTGTGGTAGAATTGACCCAAATGCAAATTAGATTGTCAGAGAGGATGGAAAAAATTAAGGAACCAATGAGTAAGTCAAATTTTTTATTCCTTAGATCTCCGCAGCTTCTTCCTAAAACTTAAGTCAAGCCAAAAATTCTGTGGAGCCTAGTCTTCCCCATTTCTGCAAATGGCAACTTTTTTTTTTTTTTAAGATTTATTTATTGTTTTTGACAGAGAGATACAGAGACAGAGAGAAGGAGGGTGGGGCCCAGAACAGTCTCCATAGTTGCACGTCACAGGTTTCTCCACACAGTTTCATTCCACAGGTGGGCTTGGGCTGCACAGGGCAGGAACTGGGCCGGGGTCTCGCCCCGGTGAGAACTGAACTGGGGGCACTACCCAGTTCAGAATATGGGTCAGCATGGCCGGGGCCAGGATTCGATCCTCCGTCCCGGGGGCTGCAAAGTGAGCGCCTAACCCACTCAGCCATCCCGGCTTCCCAATGGCAACTCTTGCAATTACTCAGGACAAAAACGTTGGTGTCATCCTTGACTCTTCTTTCACATTTGACATCCAATCAACCAACAACTCCTGTTAGCACTATCTCAAAATGTATCAAGAATCTGACCTTAATGCCCCTCATAAGGGGGTCTCTCTTCTGCCCTTAACCACCTTCAGTTTCTTCTCAACACAGTGGCCAGTCATCTTTTAACACTTACAACCCTCCAATTGCTTCCATCTCACTCAGTGTAAAAGACTAAGCCTTTTCAAAAAGCCACGCAGTCTTGATCTTAGCTGACTCCGACCTCCCTACCCATAGCTCCTTCTCATTCATTCGGCTCCAGCCACGCTGGCCTCCAAGCTGTCCCTCCATTCCACTCACTGTACTCCTGCCTGGCCTTTGCACTGGGCTCTCTCTCTTTGTAGGAACTCTCCTCCCCAGATATCCACATTACTTGCTCCCTCGTTTCCTTTGGGCCTTTCCCAAATGTCACCTTACGGGAAAAGCTTTCTTACTATGTGCAGCTCCATACTCCCTATCTGCCTCACCCTGATTTCCCTCCATAGCACTCATCCCCACTGGAAGCAGTATTTGTCCACTTGCCCTTCCTTATAAGAAGAAAAGGTCCATGAGGGCAGGACTTTGTTCTGTTTCCTGATAAGAGTCCCAGTGTCTGGAAGAATGGCTGAAACATAATAGGAACTCAATACTTGTTGGAAAAAAACATGCATTTATTATGGAAAATGATGCCTTACTGATTTACTTAGATCTCCTGAACTGGACTAAATAAATGAGGAATACCCATCAGAGAAGTAAAGGCAGAAACTAACCATTTTCCTTCAAGACGGTTTGCAGTTTTGGGCACTGCCCTCTAACCTCTGCCCCTGGATATACATAGGTTTTAAACTCAAACCTCACAGATGCTGATGGGGACATCAAAACCTTGCTCTCACAAACAGAACAGGCCTTAAGGGTCAGGCCCTGATGCCTTATCAGGCCAACTTGTAAAACTACAGAACAGACCATCCCAATTTCCCACATCACGAAGTCAGAAATCCTGGAGAAATTGCTCTGTGTCAGGACTGTGAGCTGCAAGGGGACTATGCTATGTAAACTCCAGGGGGCATAAGCCCAAACCTTCCATCAGAAGTCCCAGGAAGGCATTGGCTGGTCTCACTGCAGCATTTCTCTGTCTTGCTGAGCAATCTCCCTCAGAACCCCTTCCCTAAGAAATTCTCTAGTGGCGTCAAACCACAGGGCTCCGGGTGCAGTGACATTCTTGTGGGGCTTGTCCTGATGTGAAATCCCGAGCTTTCCTGTGCAGCTCAGCATAGCCAAGGAAATGACATTGTTGGACTTATTGCTCATCAGTCTGAGTTCTCCTTCCTGGGAGTCAGACTGAGGGCTGGTGTTTCATTCTTATCCTCTCACGGAAGAAACAGGCACAAGTCTCTAGAACTTTTCTGACGTGACACAATCTCTCAAACAGACTCCTGAGGTAATTCATCTTGTGACCCTATCTCTACAAGCTTCTTTCTTTTCTTAGGAACTTTGTCCTCTCTCTTTCTCTAAATTAGTATTTTTCCTGTTTGTCATCTCTTGGGGTACAGAAAAGTGTTTTCCCCTCTCACCCTCTCTCTCCCCATTTATAAAATGAGGATTTAGACAATAAGTGTCCCGACTCCCCCATTTTTCTTTAGTCATAGAAGTCTTTCTTAAAATGAACTCTTGTCCTAATGACAAAATAAATAAGACCAGTAAAATGGAGTTGAGGGGAGGGGGAGATGGGCAGATAAAAGCAGACCTGTCCCATCCAGTCTACAAGGGCAGTAAACACGACAGTCCTGGTTCCCTAGCTCCCTGATGTTCCGAGCTCTGTGCTCAGAGACCCTCTGCACTGAGTCCCATGTTTCAGACCCTGAGTTTGACCTATCCTAATCGCACATTTCTTCCTCTGCTGAATCCCCAGCTTCTGCAGACCTTGGCCAACTTCAAGGTCTACTAGCAATCAAAACTTCTGAGGCAGGGGAAGCCGGGATGGCTCAGTGGGTTAAGCGCTCACTTTGCAGCCCCAGGGACCAAGGATCGAGTCCCGGTCCTGGTCAGTGCGGAACCATATGCTGAACTGGGGAGTGCCTCCAGTTCGGTTCTCTCTCTGCCTCTGTATCTCTCTCCTCTCTCTCTGTCAAAATCAATTAAAAAAAAGAAAAAAAAATTTAAAAAAAAAAAATCTTCTGAGGCAAAGGCCCCATTCTCACCGTCTCTCCCATGACTTCCAAATTAAAAACCCAGGAGCCTCACTGATTCTAACATTCATTTGCAGAACCGTGAAATGGCCAGAGGGTGCCAGCTGCCCACAATGGGGACGTTTAGCAAGAGGCCAAGAACTCCCTGGGGGCTGAGAAAGCACATCTTGGCAAACAAGGGGTAAAATGCGGAGAAAGCCAGGAAACAAGAAGTGAAAAAAAGAAAGGCAACAAGGGGGAAGCCAGAGAAGTCCAAAAGGGAAATGAGGCGGAGCTGGGCGGAGCAAGTGCCCAGAGAGCCTGTGTGGGCAGGACTCACTCACTCACTCAACTGAGACGTTAAAGCTCAGCAACAACTGATATACGTCTACCTGTGAACGCATCTGGGTACATCAGCTTCACCATTAAAGACACAACTAGGCTGTTAAGGTAACTTCTGAACTGTATGTGGCCGGCAGACAAGCTCAAAGAAAAGAGAAAGCAATTTTAGGCATGGAGAAGGAAAGAGCAGTCTATGAAGGGGTTACTGTCTGCATCTTTTAGAAACTGCTTTCAAAACATCTTTCAGAGGTTCCTCTGCTGAAAGACAAAGACTTGGTGCTGACTGGCCTTGTTTTTCTCGCAGGTGTTCTTTTACCTGCCAAGAGGCTCTGACACTGCTCCTGTATAGGTCAGACTCCCAGACCCACCTGTGAGCAGATGCTCAGTCTGCCCAGGAAACCTGCACATACTCAAGCACGGGGTGGGGGTGGGGGAAGGGGGGTAGGGGAAAAATTCCTCCAAACAACAGTCTTAGCCCCTTAGTGCCCTTGGGTTTAGGTGATCTCTACCTACTGTTGCTCTCCCTAACACATCAGCTTCATTTCAGTCCTAGAGAAAGCCCAGTCCACCAGACAACCCTGAAAGAAAGTAAAGAAAGCTCACAGAGGTGAGTGCAGAGCCAGGAGGAGCAAGTGTCCGATGCACACAGAGCGGAGCAGGCCTCACCCACAGAATCATGACAATTGTGGGCACCAGGCTTACAAGGGATGAGACAAGCCAGTAAATCATCTCAGGTGATAAACAGCTTAAGTAGGTAGGGACATGTGGCTCAAAGATTAAGGTGAGAAGGAACCTGACCACTTAAATACCAAAAGCAACGGCTCTTAAAGTGATGTCCCTGGAAATTTCTGCAGCATCAGCAACACCTGGGGACTTGTTAGAAATGCACATCCTTGGGCCCTGATTCAGACTCAACAAATCAAATTCTAGCGGTGGAGCCCAGCAATCTGTGTTTTGATAACCCTCCAGGTGATTCTGAGGCACACTAAGGAGAACCACTGTTTAAAAAGTGGGAGCCAACAAACTTTTCCTATTAACAACCAGATAGGAAATATCTTAGGCTTTGTGGGACTGTCTGTTACGACTCAACTCTACCACTGCAGCGCAAAGCAGCAGTAGACAATGTGTAAACAAATGAGTGCGGTGTAAGTGAACGGGATAACTGTGTTCTAAAAACACAAAAACAGGAAGCAAGCTGGGTCTGGCCAGCAGGCCAGTTTGCAGCCTCTTTTCTTAAAAAAAGAGAGTCTTAAAAGGTAGAACTGAGTTCAGCAGTTAGAGATTTCAGAGATTTTTAATTTTCAATAAAAGCTACCTAATAAAAGCATAAATTTCCTTCCTTCCTCCCTCCCTCCTCGTTCCCTCATTCGTTCATTTGTTCCTTCCTTCCTCATTCCCTCCTCCCTCCCTCCCATCCTCCCATCCATCCATCCATCCACCCACCCACCCACTCACTCACTCATTCATTCATTCATTCAGTCAACTGGCAAACCATTTTTTTTTCCCCTCTAAAAACCCTGGTTCTTGAAATTTGTAGCATCATGGTTTACCATCCTCTTCCCCTCTCCTTGTTGCAATATTCTTGGGGACTGTCCCTCATTCATCGATGGCTCACTGTCTTCCTCTCCACCACTGCAGCATCAAAGTGACTTCAACAAGAATGTAGATGATCCATTAATCCCATGACCACCTCACAATTTTTACTTTACCCCACCTCAATGACCCAGCCATGGTCATACCCTAGAGATCTTGCCAATGCCAGTAACCATACCACCTCCAAAATTTCAATTTCACCGCCACTACTTCATTTTTTTCAGGTCAATTCCATCTGATAACTCTCCAGCACTTCTTCAACCTCATCATCACTCAGTGACAAGTTTTTCATTATCTGTTATGGTTCCTTAACATTATCTGTTATGCTTCCAAGGCCCTTTCCCTCCTACTCAGCTTAGCTTTCACAGTCCATTAGTTATAATTATCCCCCTTGTAAACAAACACCCTTTTCTCCTTTGCCCCTCTCCCTCTTTTGTACTTGACCAGCTACACACCAACCCAAGTTAAATGCAACCATCTACCTACTCCTGAACAGCTGAACATTGCTGAAAAACGTTGAGAAAAACACATAACTGTGCTAAATGGTTTTACTTTAAATTCAGGACCATGAATCTTGAATGGGCACTCAACACAGTCTGGAAATTCGATTAAACTTCCTTAATATGTTCACTTATCTTCTCTCTAAAATAACTATTTCATACCTTGCTCTCTTTAAATCTCCTATAGTCTCTCCTGTCCTCCCCACTTACTCCCAGCTGAGAAAATACAAACAATCTGATAAGAATTCTCTGTTCTTCCCACTACCAAATCTACTACCCACCCTACATCTTTACATATATTCTCTTCTTTCCCTATGGTTAAAATAGACAGTGTCCTTGCTTCTATCAAAACACAACCCTTCCACTAGGCATTGGTTCCATCTCCACTCGCTTTCTCAAAAATTTCACTCCCACAGTTATCCTTTCTCTTTCTTCTTAATCTTCAATTTCTCTTTATCTGCAAGATCCTTCTTGGTAAGCAAATCATTTTTTAAAAACTCTTTCTTGACCTTTCATTCCTCTATAGGTAATGCCCTCCTTCTCTCCTCCCCTTCTTAGGGAAACTTCCTGAAACACTTGTTTTTAGTAGCTCTCCACTTTCTTATCTCCCATTACCCTATTAAACTAACTGTGGTCCAAGTCATCAATGATCTCCATGTTGCCCAAAGCAGTGGTTACTACTCTATTCTCTTCTCATACAACCCATTCTTACTCATCAGCAGCATTCAACACAATTCTTAAAGTACTTTCTTCTCTTAGCAGTTCTGATACCACTGTCCCGGAACTTCCCTGCCCCTACACTTTCTCCTAGAAACTCATCTAGTCTCATAGCTTTAAACATTATTGTGACTCCCAAATTTGTATCTCCAACCCTGACCTCTCCCTAACTCCAGATTTACACATCCAAATGCTTACAAAATATATCCTCTTGGATGTCAAACCCCAACATAACATGTCTAAAACAAATACAATTTATAGTCACCCTGCCTCCTCCTAGTCTTCTCTATCTCAGTGAATAGCACTCATCCAATTTCTCAATTTAAAAACCACAGAAACAAAACAAAGCAGAAACCATCCCTGATCCTTTCCTTTCCTTCAAACCCCACATGTGTTATGTGCTGTTAAGGTGTCTCCGATTCCTGGCAGCCGTAAAGAATGCGTGATGTCCACAATGTCCTGTCCTCAACAGCTCTGCTCAGCTCCTGTAGACTCATGACTGTGGCTTCTTTCATGGGATCAATCCAGCTCATATTTGGTGATTCTCTTTCCCTGCTGCTTTCTACTTTTCCCAGCATTATTATCTTTTCCAAAAACTAGCCGTGGTCTGTAACAGTCATCGCTGCTCTTGGTGATCTTTCCTAATTCTTCCATCACTGCCCTTCTGAGTCTCAACCTTCTCTTGGTTTCTTGACTTCAATCTCCATTTGAATTAATGACTGAACCTAGGTAAGCATTATCTTCAACAATTCTGGTGTCTTCATCATCTATGTTAAAGCTGTGTACTTCTTCTGTCATGATTTTTGTCTTGATGTCCAAATGCTGTCCTGCTTTGATACCTTCCTCTTTCACTTTCATCAGGAGTCATTTCCAATCATTGCTATTTTCTACCAGTAGGATGGTATCATCTGCATATCTTAAGCTATTAATATTTCTATCAATTTCTACCCATCCTTCAAGTCTAGCCCAGTTTTTTGTATATGTTCTGCATGCAGATTAAATAAATCTTCATGATTAAACAAATATGTACGATATGTTCTACATACAGATGAAATCAAACCCCTATCTTCCATCCAATCCATCAGCAAGTCGTAGCCCCTCAAGCCCCGACTTATCATTTGGGGACTTAACTCCTCAGGCCGCATTTAAATTTGTCTCCAATACATGGTGTGACTTCATTTAAATGCGATATCTCAAAAAGTATATCATCCACATTCACAAAATTTTGATGGATGAGGCAAGTGGACGTAAGCTAAGGTGACCAGATGTCCCGCTTTTGGAGGGACAGTCCCAATTTTTAACAATTTGGCCCACGCGGCCCATGGCATTTTAAAAACGTCCCCATTTTTGGAAAGAATGCACAACAAGCTAGGGAACGGCGGGAGATAGACCAAATTTTTAATCAAGAACCCCCTCCTCCCCGGTCAATGGTGTCCCGCTTTACCAATGTTAAAATCTGGTGACCTTAATAAGCCAAACGTCGAAATGCTGCTGGGAGAGAAAATAGGGTCCGTACACGGTACACAAAACGCTGCTGGGAGAGAAAATAGGGTCAGTACACGTGTACATCGAAACGCTACTGGGAGAGAAAATGGGGTCAGTACACGTGTACATCGAAATGCTGCTGGGAGAGAAAATAGGGTCCATACACGTGTAGGTTGAAAGGGCTTGAGAAGTTAACTTACTTCCAAATATATCCCTAAACCATATTCTTCTTTCAGTCTAGCTTCACTGCTATTGTTCTAATCTAAGCCTCCACTATCCTACCCTGGAAGTTTGTCATGAATTTTTAACACATAAATCAGGTAGTAATTAAATCTGCCCAAAACCCTGTATAATGTCTTCCCATGACACTTAGAATAAAATCCAAACTCCTTAACCTGGGCAATAAGGCCCTGCATGATCTGGTTCGTGCCAACTACTCCAACCTTATTACCACTCTTTCTCTTTCACTGCTTAATTCCTTGACATACAAAGACATCTCAATGTCATGTGTTTCTTTTTCTTTTTTTTTGAGAAGTTTATTTTGTTTTTGACAGAGACAGAAAGAGACAGCGAGGAGGAGCGCCCAGAGCAGTCTCCATAGTTGTACATCATCAGTTTTCAACATGGTTTCATCCCACACAGGTGGGCAGGGGCCACGCATGGCAGGAACTGTGCTGGGGGCCTCCCGCATGGGAGGCATGCCCCTGCAAGCTGTGGCTGAACTGGGGGACCTCCCACACATGGGAAGCTCACCCCAGTGAGAATCAAACTGGGGGCTTCCAACATGGGAAGCACACCCCAGTTCCGCATATGGGTCCGCATGAGCCGGGGCTGGGATTTGATCCTCAGTGCTCAGGGCTGCAAAGCGAGTGCTTAACCTGCTGAGCTATCTGGATTCCATGTGTTTCTTAAGCCATTGTAAACACTAACATCTCTGAGATGCACGCTGATTTAATTTGCTTTGAGTGCAGTTATAATGCAAACATTATAAAGAAATAATATTATTCAACGTTAAAGTGTGAACTGTACAAATAATTCCTTTAAGATGTCTGTTTTGAATTTGTATGAAAGTGGCACTGAGAGCCAAATGGGATATTCAAGTGAAAACAGTAAGAGTGATAATCAACAAATTCCTATGGCCGACTATTCAACAGACGATTCAAATTCAAGTGAAGGTAGCCCTAGCCAACATAATGTTTGTAAATGTACAAGACTTATATCTATGTCAAGCAGTCATGACTGTGATTCAGGAGATGAAGAATAGAATTGGGAAGAAAAAATATTCCAAATATAAAACCATACACACAAATTGCTGGTAGAAACACATTAGTTTTACAAAGACAAGGAGCAAATCTTATGCCTCTTTGTGTTTTGAAATAAGTGTGAAGTGATGATTTTTTTGAAATAACTGTAGAAACAACTAGTATGTAAGTCAAAAGATAAAGGACCAGAACTCAAAAAAGGACAAGAACTGGTTTCCAGTAACAAGTGATGAACAAGTGATAAAATGAAAGCATACCTTTTGTTATGTATCATAATGTCGCATGCACACAAATCTAAAATAGATATGTACTAGTCAAAAAGAGCAATCTTAGAGACACTGATATTTTCAAAAACTATGCCTCACAAACGTTTCTTGGCTATATCACATCTTCATCACTTTGTGGATAATGAAATTGTAAAGAAGACAAAATATGAAAGTACAGTCGACTATTTGAATAAGTTTGAACAATCATACTCCAAATGAAGATGTCTCCCTAGACAAGCACTGATGAAATCCAAAGGATTTCAGCTGGGGTATGTTCAATTTATAGCTACCAAACATGCCAGATTTGGAATCAAAGTTTACAAGTTATGTGAATCCAATACTGGATATTGCACCTACAAATGTTAAGTTGAAAAATAAATAGTATTTTTTGCTCACATAGAATTTCATTTAATTCGTGTATCAAGGGGTTAAACAACCTACCAAACTTATTCCAACCTTAAGACATTTGTACCATCTGTGCCTTCTACCTAGAATGTTCTTCCTCTAGATAGTTTTAAGTAGCCGGCTGCTTCTTTTCATTCAGATCTTAACTGAAATTTCACCTTTTCAGAGAGGACTTCCCTGATTATTCAGTTAAAAAGGAGGTCCCCAGGGAAGCTGGGATGGCTCAGCAGGTTGAGCGCTCACTTTGCAGCTCTGGGGTCCAAGGTTCAAATCCCGGCCCCAGCCCGTGTGGACCCATATGCGGAAGTAGGGTGTGGCCCCCAGTTCGGTTCTTGCTGGGCAAGCTTCCCATGAGGGAGGACCCCACCTGGTTCCAGCCCTGCACGACCCACCGCCATAAAACTATGTTGAAAACTGATGTACAACTATGGAGACTGCTCTGGGCCCCCTCCCTTCTCTCTGTCTCTCTCTCTCTCTGTCAAAAACAATAAATCTTTTTTTAAAAAAAGGAGGTCCCCAATAAGTCTCTAAAACAAGCTTGTCCAACCCACAGCCCACATGCGACCCAGGACAGCTTTGAATGTGGCCCAACAACACAAATTTGTTCACTAGGAGATCTTTATTGTGATTTCTTTTTCTTTCTTTTTTTTTTAAAGCTCATCAGCTATCATTAGTATTTGTGTATTTTATGTGTGGCCTAAGACAATTCTTCTTCCAATGTGGCCCAGGGAAGTCAAAAGGTTGAACACCCCTGCTCTACAACATCACCTTTGCTACATGGTATTTTCTTGCTATTTCTTTACTGTCTGTATCTGAATGTAAGCTCTCTTAAAAGTAGGGATCTTGTTAGAGTTGATTAATGCTTCAGGCCCAAGAACTGACACAATTCATCTGACGTACATTTACTGATCACCTAATATGCTAGGCCCAATGAGCACGGGGATCAGATCAGTGAATGAGTCACACAGAGAGAGTATGCTATTGCAGGGCACACGTCCACTTAACTACCAGTGTAATAAGCGCTCTGAAGGAAATGCAGTGTCTAATGGAGGGAACACCTAGTATAATCAAAGGAATCACATAAGCACTTTTGAACTAGATCTAAAGGATGAGTAAGTATTACATAAGTGAAGAAGTTAGAGTGGGGGAGTGAGCAATACCAGGCAAATGGAGCAGCATGTACAAAGGTCAACTGAAGCATGGCATATTTGAGAACTGAATGACAACCTCTGAGGCTGAAGTACAGAGGTAGGGCAAAGAGGGAGGGAAGGAGGGAGAATAAATATACAAAAATGAATGAATACAAAAGGATGAGGCTGGTAAAGTTGAGTCAGATCATGCAGGGTCTTAAGCAATATTAAAGATTTAGTATTTATTAATATTTATCTTGAAGCAGGGGTGGCAAAAATCAAATTTCCACTAAAAACAAAATATCAGTCTGGCTACAACATGGAGAATGAGTTAGAGCAGAGCTTCCCACAGAATGACCAGTGAGTCATAATTAGGTCACAGACATGCCCAAGGTATTGATCCCTTTTGTCCCTAATGTGGCTAAATGGTTTCAGGGCAGCCAAAGTCCTGAATCGTTCCCTCCCATCTTGAGCTCCCTTTGTCTGCTTACCCCAATGAATCATGCAAACACTATTTTTTGGGTGCTGTGATGTGCAAAAGGTTGGGAAGCACCGGACTAGAGACTATAAGTGTGAATGTTGAGAAACCTATTAGGAGGCCATTACAAGACATTAGAAAGAGATAACCATATATTTAGTGGTGGCCACACAGAAAAACATAGATTTAAGAAATATTCAGAAAAAAATCAACTGGAGGACTTAAGTCCTTCACCATAACCCTTGTTAGATATGAGAAGTTGGGGACAGGGGGATGGGGTCAAGAATAACTCCCAAAAGGATCAGGTTTGGAAGGAAACAAGTACTTTTTGAGTTTACTTTTAGACATTTTGAGTTTCAGGTACCTGTAAGACATCCAAGTGAAACATGAGAAGAAAACTAGATTGGGTCTGAAGTTCATAGAAGTCTGGGCTAGAGATTTAATTTTGCATACAGGTAGTACTTGAGGCCATGAGAAAGCTGAGATTCCTAGAGAAAGAACACAGAATAAGAGGATTTACTTACTGTAGAAAGTCAACATTTAGTAAAATTGAAAAAAAGATGAGCCAACAAACACTAAAAAGGAGGGAAACTGTCATAGAAACCAACAGAAGAGTAGTTCAGGAAAAAGGATGAGATCACTAGAAATCACTGGATGTGTTCAAATAGGAATAGTGACAACATATGAGAAGTGGTTGGGCACAGCAAGGGAGGACTGAGGAATCAAGTGGCCTCTAAGACATCTGCCAACTTAAAAGTCTATGGCTTTTTGAGACCTGACCCTAAAACTCCATGAAGGAAATAAAGGAGCAAAGAGAATGTACTTCAGTGCCCCAGCTATGAACTGTGTGCAGCATAAACGTACTAATGGTATACTAAATATGACAAGTATTTGCTTCAGAAACAAAAGATGCACAGATACCACTACCAGTATCAGAATCCTGGGGTCTTCAATTCCTTTCTAAAACCATCACCAAAAAAAATAAATAACAACAAAAAATACACTAAAAATTACAGACCAGATAGAATACTTTTCTAAATTCATTGTATGTGAAAAATAAATGCACACAGTACATAATAAAGAAATGATGTGAAACAAATTTTATAAAAGTAAGAAATTTCCCAATATACATTAGTTTTCTTCTGCTTCTCCAGGATCAGAAAACCAAGTCACTAAGGATTATTAACACGCCCACCTCAAGTCTTCCAAATGAGCAAATCAAACAAGTTTTTAACATTTCAGTTTGTCTTTAGTTTGTCCTAGTCTTATAAGAGCAAGAGGATCAAATCAACTGTATTTACTGTGGAGTTTGGCCTGCAGGCATGGTAAAGGAGTAGGTGAGTAAGGGTGTGCCTTCTGAGAGAGGAAGTAAGGGCAACACCTTGCATTCTTGGAAGTAGGTATAACTGACTCAACTGTGGGGGCAAGACTAACACGCAGGTAATGTGTGGCAAAAGCCGGATGTCAGTTCAGTTCTACTCTCTGCTCCAAGCAACTCAAGAATTTCTATTTTCTTACAACTCAACAACAAAAAGATAGGGAAGCCGGGATGGCTCAGGAGGTTGAGCACTCGCTTTTCAGCCCTGGGGTCTGAGGATCAAAACCCAGGCCCATGGAGACCCATATGTTGAACTGGGGTGTGCCTCCAGTTCAGTTCTCACTGGGGCAAGCTTCCCATGTGGGAGGCCCCTGGCTTGCAGAAGCGTGCCTCCCATGCAGGAGGCCCCTGGCCTGGCTCCTGCCCTGCGCAGCCCTGCACCCACCTGTGGAATGAAACTATATCAGGAACTAATGATGCACAACTATATGGAGACTGCTCTGGGCTCTACCCCTCCCCACCAACTCTGTCTCTGTCAAAAACAATAAAAATAAATCTTAAAATCACAACAACAAAAAGACAAATGACCAAATTTACAAATGGTAAAGGACTTGAATAGATGTTTCTGCAAATAAGATATATTAATGGCTAATAGCACTTGAAAAGATATTCAACCTTCTTATTCATTAGGGAAATGCAAATAAGGTAAACCACAATGAGATACTACTTTATACCTACTACGATGGCTATAATAAAAAATAATAATAATAATAAGCACTGGCGAAGATGTGGAGAAATTAGAACCCTCATATATTGCTGGTGGGAATGTAAAATGATGCAACTGCTGTGGAAAACAGTTTGGCGGTTACTCAGGAAGTTAAAAGATACAATTACCATATGGCCCAGCGATTCTACTCCTAGATATATTACATATCCAAGAGAAATGAAAACAGGTGTTCAAACAAAAACTTGTGATTGTTCATAGCAGGATTATTCATAATAGCCCCAAAGTAGAAATAACCCCAGTGTCCATCAACTGATGAGTAGATAAACAAAATGTGGTATATCCACATAACGAAATAGTATTCCACTATAAAAAGGAATGACGTGCTGATACATCTATCGTATGACATAGATGAACCTTGAAAACATTAAGCTAAGTAAAAGAAGTCAGACACAAAAAGTCACATACTGCATGACCCACTTATATGAACATCCCGAACAGGCAAATCTATGGAGACAAAACAGAGTAGTGGCGGCCAGGAGCCAGGAGAAAACAGAAATGGGCAGTGACAGCTTAATGGATAAGGGATTTCTCTTGGGGGTGATAAAAATTTCTAGAATCAGACAGTGGTGATGGTTGTATAACATTGTGAACTTTACCTCAATTAAAAAAAAAAAAAGAATTCCTAGAATACTGCATCACAAGAAAAGAAAGGACATGAAATCCCTGTTTTAAAAACAAGCATGGCAAGGTAAGTTTCTAATGAATTATTTTCACAGCAAATCAGACATCACTCCACCCAAACACTTTAGAGTAACACATGCACAAACTGGCCAGAGTAAAATAAAATGACATATTAATTTCTGAAAATTACTGTTATCAGCGGAAGCACTAACATTTAGATTAATGAGTTAATATAAGGTACTCTGGGAGAGCTTAAGGACAAACAAGGACAAGGAAACTTCTATATGATCACAGTATTACTTTCCAATCGAGTAACATATTTATACAACTAAAAAAATAGAGATATGGTAACCGGAAACCCGTAAAAGGACTTGGAGACAATGAAAACAAGCAAGAGCTCAAAGCCACTACCGGCACAGATGCCATGACTCATCGGCACCTCCTGGGCTGATTTGTATAGGTCAGCAGAGGGCGGAACTAGAGAGCGACAAATACGCTCCAATATCAAAGGGCTATTTATAAAGCTTGCGGAAACCTCACTTTCTCCTCATTAAGAAAGAGAAAAGGAAAACTCATGGCTATACCTATCAGTATCACCAAGTAGCCTCTGTTCTCTAAGTTAAATTACCAGGTAAGACAAGCAACCCAGGGTCTCTTGCTCACATTACTCTGAGTGTCTGGGAAGGGGAGGGAGGGAGACTGAGAGGTCAGGTCACATCACCCAGTTACTTATTTCTCCATTATGGGTGATACAAGACTCACATCATGATGAAACCACTCTATAGACCAGACGTCACAGCTGCCACTTATCCCAACTCCACATCCACCCATGTTACCATGGAACTCATAAACAGAATAGAGTTTAATATACTATGGCTCTGATCTAAGTAGCTGACATAACACCAATTAAGTTTATAATGACACTGGAGTAATAAAAGAGCATTTGGCACACTTCTCTTTGCAAACATGATTCAAGGAATGGTCCTTACTTTGCCTTTTCTTCAATTTCCAGATGTGAGGCCACTTAGAAGCCATTAATAATCACTTTAGTCAGAGTTGGTGTACAGGGAGACTAATATAGGAAAAGGGCCACTAATATTAGAAGGACCAACCACTGGGCGAGTCCAACCATGGCTTAGGAATCCCCACTTCTTTTAGAGTAAAAGTTAATGATATCGTGGTTGGAATCTAGAATCTGGTATCCCAGCTTCCCATGCTGATCTTCCTCTTCTTCCCTTATTGATTATGGTTCTGCCTCTGTGAAGCACAAAATCTGTTTTTAAAAACATGGACAAAGGCTGCCACGTTTATGAGATAGCTTCACCACAGAATCCATGGCTCCTGGGAAATAAGAGCAACAGATAGCACTAATCTGCTGGCCATTGCATCTGTAAGTCCATCCACTAACCCTACCGCTGGCTATATTAATTCATATGCTACATGTGGAAGGAGTCATCAGGCCCTTTGGCCACACTTACACGGTATATACTGAAGCTAACAACGCATCATTTGAATAAAATCTAAAAAGTTCTATGTTTTTATGGTATACCTTACAGCAAATAAATGAATGAACTACATATATATGTATGTGTGTGTAAGTAGAGTTCAAAAGAAAAAACCAAGTTATTAAAAATATGAATAATGTCATTTGTTGAATATAAGATGCTATGAAACGTGGAATGGAAAGCTACACACCAAAAGCCTATTAATAGTTGATTCTGGTGAATGGGAATGAAAATGAGGTGGGGCTGAGAGGCACATTACAAAGAAGACTTCCATTTCATTAGCACTGTTTTATTTTTGTAAAAAAACAAAAAGAATAAATATTACAAAATGGTAACATTTGTTATCTGGGTGGGGAGTACAGAGGTATTTGTTAAATTAGCTTTGTACATCTGTGTATCTATATAGTTTTTTGCCAAGTTAAAAAAAAACAACAAACAACTTTATCTTATAAACATTTGGTGGTAATATGCTCAATCTAAATAGCTACTGAGCATCCACCATATGCAAACAACAAAATCCTGCACCTCACCCACCATATGCAAACAACAAAATCCTGCACTTACAGCCTATTTACTGTGCGCCAGGCAAAGTATCAAGTGATTTATACATATTATGTTACAAAGTATGTAGGTACTTTTTGTAAGGGAGAAATGCTCATCCTCCTAAGTTTTAATTAGCCAGTCCTGGCCTCTCAGTCTACTCTTAGGAAGACTAGTGGCTTTTCTGATTGGCATGTTTGGGAAAAGGAACTTGTGGCTCAGCTCCTTCCACTCTGCTCCACCGGATCTCCTGCTTACAGAAAGTACACGTTTTCCTCATGAGTTTGACAGGCTCTGCCTGCCTCTGCAGAGAGGCCTGCAGTTGCCCCACACTTAGAGAGGTTTACTAGGTAAGTTCATCTAATTCAAATGCCTAATTCTAGATCAGTATTAGAAACCATTGTTGTTGCTGCACACCTAAGCCATGTCCTTCAACCTAAACTTTATCAGTAATAAAGGTAAAATATATAAAGATGTCTATATCAATCTGCCTGACTTTCAGTTGGTTCCATACTTAGGCAGGAGATAAAAAGGTTATTTATTATCCCTCTCCAGCAACACTGTTGCTGTTTTACAGCAGAGGATATTTAGGTTCATTGATGCTAAGTAATTTACCCAAGTGTAAGTAAAGGACCAAGTTGGAGTTCAAACTCATATTCATTTGATTCCAGAACTCATATTCTTAATTATGTCAAGGCATTATGCTCTGCATATCAGAGCAAAGAAAAACAGTACCTAATACTTGCTAAGAATCTTTTAAGATGAACTCAAAAAATATTCTGAAGGCCGAAGCTGTTACTAGCATGTCCTGAATGACAAGCAGGAAAGTACATATCTATGTTTATAGGTAACAGTAGAGGTACTAGTCATAAAATCCCTTTAGGGGACTTTTAACCTTCAAAACTAGTTCAAAACTAATAGACATGTTTGCTTTCACAGCATGTAGGTACCCATGTACCTCAAATTTGCTCAAGGTATCACAGACACATGGCAGGGTTTCCTTTCTCCTGTGCACTAAATGAACAGTGTTCAACCACTCCCCACAATGTGGCCCCACAGACAGAGTGCTCAGCTCTGAGCCTAATTTGATGTCAGCCTCTACCTTCCCTTCCTTCCCCGAAGGAACAAACCTGCTTCCCTCAGCAGACCTAGCCTGCTCAGGGTCAGAGCTGGTAAGGGAAGGCCACAAAGCACTTGCAACTCCGGTCTATGCCCATGTGAGTCTTCACGCAGTTCTCTGGACTCACACTGCACACTGTCCACATCTCCGCAGAGTTTCATATCCCTCTGCAGAGCCCTTGGGCTCAGCCCATGAACCTCGTTCATCACTTCTCCAGCTACCTTTCCTCCTTAGTTGACCTAATTCAGTTCTGACTTTAACTGAAAATTTACAGACAATTCTCAATTTTATTTCACTGGATTTCCAGATTCATCTAGTCAACTGTCTAGTCAACATCTCTATGTGGGTGTCTAATAGTATCTCAAACGTTAACATGGCCCAAACCATACTTTCAATTTGCTTTTAAAATTACTTTTGAAACTTGAAAATTGACTAGGATACACTGCTCTACGAATTAGCAATCATACATCAGCTCTCATAAATAAATGGGATCTCTGTGGAGCCCAGGATACATGGAATGGTGTGTGGAAAACATACTGAATGATTAGCACTGGCACTGGGAACAACTACTCGCCCAGAACAAGCAGTATTTACAAAGTTAGCAAAAACGATGCTGATTTCATTAGTTTTAGCCTGGATTCCTTCACTTCTCACTCCAAGCTCCCAGCCCACCACTCCAACTTCCTGACCTCTGTCCACACTATTTCTTTGATTTGAAATGCTCTGTCTTCTGCCCCAGCCCTAACTTTCAAGGTCCAAGTGAAATACTCCCTCTCCCATGAACTCATTCTAAATCTGACAAAAAAAAAAAAGAGTGATATATAATAAATGAGGAAGGAGGTATGATTGATTCCTTCATCACAGGTCCAAAATTTTGAGTCCTCTCTTTCATCCCTATACCCCATTGTTCTGGCTCTACCTTAAAATATATACAGTCTGACCACCTTCACTGTCATCACCTTGGTCCAAGTCACCATCCATCCCTCACTTGGACAATGTGACAGCCTCTTAACAGGTCTCCTTGCTTTTACCCTTGCCCCCTATAATCACAACATAGCAGCCAGCCTGGTCCTTTTTAAATGTAAACCAGATCATGTCACTCCTCTGTGCAAAACCTTCCAAAAATTCCCAATTTCAGAGCATAATCCAAAATCCTTACTATGGCCTACAAGGCCCCATACAATCTACTCCCTGATACCTCTCTGGTTTTATCTCCCACTATTCAGCTCCACTTGAACTGGCTTCCTTGGTGTTCTCCCAACTCATCAATTATGATCTCATCTCCAGGTTTTCACATGTGCTATTCCCTCTGCTTGGAACCCTCTTCTCCCACATGTACACATAGCTTGCTCCTGCACTCCCTTTAGGCCTCGGCTCAAATACCACTTTATCAGAGAAACCTTCCCTGTAAATACTATATAGAAGAGCTAATACCCATCCATCATTCTCTGTCTCCTTACCCTGTGTTGCTTTTCTTTATAGCATTCATCAATTATATTATTTATTATCTGTCTCCCTTCCCACTCCCCAAAATATAAGTTCCATTCCATCAGGGCCTTTGCTAATTTTTGTCTTCATTGCCTATAATAGTGCATGGGACATATAATGGTAAATACAATAGACTGTAGGCTCTATAATGTATAAGGTTGAAAGAACAAAAACCCTCCACAGTTAGACATAATCCCAAAGTAATTTGTATAATGAAGACACCGGCAAACATTTAATAATGCTTTTTTTTTTTTAATATGTATACACTGCTTTGGGCCTACCTAACATTATTATTGGCCAAAGCCTTATGTTATAAATCTTGGAATTGTTTAGTCTTCCCAAAGGAAGGGAAAATAGTTGCAAGTGAAAAAGTTCAGTCTCTGATATTGAAAATATGAAAGCTTAAAAAATTAGGCACTCAATATTTTACAATTCAATTTAAAAAGATTTTTTTTTTAAGATTTATTTTATTGTTTTGACATAGAGAAAGTAAGAGACAGAGAGAAGGGGAGGGCCCAGCACAATCTCCATAGTTGTACATCATCAGTTTTCAACAGTTTCATTCCTCACAGGTGGGCACGGGACACACAGGTCAGGACCTCGCAGGGTCGGAACTGGGCTAGGGCCATCCCACATGGGAGGCATGCCCCAAGCAGGAGCTGAACTGGGGCCTCCCACATGGGAAGCTTGCCCTGGGAAATAAACTGGGGGCCTCGCACATGGGAAGCACACCCCAGTTCAACACAAGGGTAGGCTGGGGCCGGGACTCAATCCTCAGACCCCAGGGCTGCAAGTCGAGCGCTCAACCCACTAAGCCATCCCAGCATCCCCCAGTTCAAAATTTGATCCAGTCTAAGGTTTCAACTATAGTACCAGATGCTCCTTCTTCCACTCATGTTTTCCAATACCACCTATCTTTTGTTTCCCTCTCATGCCTTCTCTAAGGAGAGAAGATAAAAGTCTGTACTAATGAAGGCTTTGAATTTGAAATCCAAAGATAGTGCAGGCTCTGACTAGCAACTGATGTTCTGCTTTACAAATTTCTACAGCTGATTAAATTTAACCACAAAAGATATGTGTCTTGTGCTACTTGTAAAGATTTAAAGTGCTGCCATGTATGTCATTTGACATGACTCACAAGACTTTATCATCTACATAGCAGAGTCTTGAACAGTGTTCTAAATTATATATTCGAGAGACCCTTTAGTTTGGTTAGAATGATTATTTCATTAAATTAGAGAGTAAGGCAGATTGGTAACTTAAGAAATGTCTAAAAGTAAAATTCCCAAAGCCTGCAGTGTCTAAGTGCTCAGACCTCAAAGCTTTAGGCAAATAATAGGATCTTCATTAACACAGATTTTCCCACAACATCCCCCCTGCGCCAAGAATCTCTAATAAAAGCAATTCGTTATTACCGGTATTTGGGGGGAGCGGGGGTTGCTAAAGTAGTCAGGTTAAGACTTCAAACAAGGAAAGGATTTTGGACAGGACGCCAGATACAAAAAAATCAATAATCTACTTCAGAATATAAAAATCAGTAAGCCCTTATGTGAGTCAACAAGAATGCATAACACTAGAACTATAGCTGAAAATCTGTTGCTAGTTTTTACATACTCCACCACTGGTAAATACCTAGTAGGGGATAGGAAGGGCATTTAAATTATTCCTTCAGCAGTCCTTGACAGCTCTACAAACAAGTACTAGATTATCTCTATTTTACAGAAAATTATTTCTATTATTAGGAAGAAATTAAGGCACAGAGCCAAATCCAACTGGAGCTTTATGTTGGCAATGCAGGTTAAAATTACATGCAGGTGTACTATAGTCACATGTACGGTTAATTTTATCAAACAACCTGACTCTGAACACTGAGTAAGGAGAAAGGACTAAATAGGTTTCTTTATTCTCACCCTAACTCTCCCATTTCTAACTACCCCTCCCCTCTCTCACCCTCTCTCACGGACTAACTGCACATTGCCACTGTCAAAAGCCACATTAAAAGATGAAGAAAAGACCACAATTGCCTGGTTCATCTCTAGCACAATCACTGATGAGAGCATGCTCCGTGAGCCCCACCTCTGGCTCTCCAGTGTAAGTGGATGTGGGTACGTGAGCCCTATGGGGTTTGGGAAAAGGGAGAGCTCAAACAATGTTCTTGTCAGCACTTTAAACAAAAAATCCATTCAGTGAGAATAGCACCATGTTCCTTTTGCCCTTTCTCCCTAGGAACTAAATTAAACAGATTACAGACACTGGCGAGAGCTGGCCTTAGAACAGCCTCCCCCTTATTTGTTATTTTTAGCAATTTAGTCCGACAACGCCTGACAACTAAACATGCCTAGAATAGCTAAAGGGAGGGGGGATTATCAGATACTACCAGCAAAAAAAAAAACACTAGTCATCACTTCCTCCAATCCTAAGAAAGAATCATTTTCCATGTCTTTATAGCATCACACAGAGTTTGAGCTTTTAGAATCTCATATAAAAACAGAGTACTATGTATAAAACATCAGTGGAAACAGATAATGCTTCCTGATCTGGAGTACTGTTCCACCCTCACATGTTTTCCTTTGAAAAAAAAGGCAGGGGATGCCAGGATAGCTCAATGGTTGACGCTTGCCTCACGATTGCAATATCTGGGATTCAATTCCCAGCCCCAGCTCATGCAAACCCATATACTGAACTGCAACGCAGCTGGTAACTGCCACGTTGACATGGGTGCGAAGGTTCTCACCTCCCATGAGAGAGGCCTCTGGTTCAGTTCCCACCCCACATGGCCCCACATTCACCTGTGTGGACTATGTCACAACTAATGATGTACAAGTGTGGGAACTGCTCTGGGACCTCCCCACTTCTCTCTCTCTCACTTTCTCTCAAACAATAAAATAAATGTTTTTTTTAAAAAGCAGAATAAAATTAACTAAACTGTTTCACACAAAAATTAGGAGTACAATGTATCTGTATTCACTTTGGAAAAATTTCTCACAGTAATTAACGCACTCAAAAGAATGGCTTCATGAATAGTGATGGAATTCGTGTATTTTTATTATGCTGATGTCAGTTGAGAGATTTGTTTGAAAGCAAGACAAAGTGAGGTAGAAGAAATCCTTCTAACTAATCATAATTAGAAAGACAGAATCACCTATAGGAGCTCTATTTGTAATAATGTAGTAAAAATTCTTTGAGGAATTAAATGATAACATAAAATAATAAAGTCCTGAATAGTATAACTATCTATGCCAACAGATTAAAATTCATAAAATACATTTTATAAAATTTAATAAGAAACCACTTATAAAAATGTCAATGAATTTATCAACATTTTCTGAACATTTTTTGCCACTATTTTAAGAGTCTAGGATAAAGCACTATAAATGAAGAAAGTGATTTCTTCCTGTATATATGTTATTTTATGTATATGAAGCTAATGTTATTATACAGCTACATCCAAAATTATCTCTAAAACAGGTGATGCCTAATATGAACTACCTTTAAGCCATCACATGCACATCTCTGAGATTTCAGTCATTTAAGTAATTACATTCTACAAAGGTATAAAAGGAAATACTGTTGTCTTATATTACAATTTAACTGGCAAAGCTGTAGGCAGATTAGCTTTATTTTAGCTTCAAAAATAGGATTCCAATTAACTTTTTAAGTTAAGGTAATGATCTAAACATGCAAGAAACTGATTTTTTATGTAGTTGTTTTGCTTTGCCTCTTTTCATTTGAAGGGGACATTTTTGCTCCAAAAGTAGCCATTCAGAAAAAGACCAAGGTTATAATGATGAACTTAATAGAAGTGACCCTAGATATCCTAATTCAACCATCTTGTTTTACAAATGAGGACAAAGAGGCTGAGAGCATAGCAAGGGCTAGAATCCAGAACTCCTAACTCAACAGAAGGTATTTAAATTAGGAATTTAGGGTAATGGATGCTCTGCTGTAAATCTAGTAGACTTGGAGATCTCTATTTATGGTTCAAACATCAGTTTGGATCTGCTCTTTTGAGCTGACATGCACATTCTCATTAATACAGCTGTGGCTTTGCCCACACTGAGTATTAACCAATTCACTTCTAGCCAGTATCTATTACTTCAGGTTAGAGGAGACCTGTGATTTACTGATTGAGTAAGAATCTGGGGTAAAGAAAAATGTACTGATTAACTTCACCTTACCATCTAGTTACAAGAGCAGGGAGGCATGCAATAATATGAAAGAAAATTCAAAGTCTTACTCATCAAAAGAAATCATGACTGGAGGAACTCTTAGGCATGGGAGGGAGGAGGCTATGGACAAATATTTATGGTTAGACACATGGAAAAGTATAGACCATATAAAGCAAATAGTAGTGAAGGCTGCGGTCAACAACCCTCTGAAGCATTTAAAGTTTATGTCTGTGGTGTGTGGATAGTATGTATGGTTATAGACAAGTGTTCCAAGGTGGGGAATCAAGGCACCCTGGGAATGTATCCAGGAAGAAAAGAATAACTGAATCAAGATGCATAAAGCTCTGTGCTAACTGGAATGCAAATATTTCTTTTATCTTAATCATAAAATGAAGATGCACATCAGTGAACAGATCAAAGGAGTATGAGTGTAAAATATCTGTAATATATGTTTTACAAATAACTAAGAAAGGTTCCCTAGTTAATAGGGCAAATCTATTTGAACTGATTACATCTAAGTTCTCACCAGACCTGAAATAGTTCCATGGAAAAAACGAAATATATCACCCATAGTTTACATTTGGGCAAATACTAGCACTTGGATCATAACATATATACACTGACCAAGGCACTGATAATATTGATAATATAACCAATAAAAAATACTCAAGGACCTTATCAAACTAAAAAGCTTCTGCACAGCAAAGGAAACCATCAACAAAGCAAAGAGGCAATCAACCAATTGAGAGAAAATATTTGTAAACATTGCCTCTGATAAGGGGCTAATATCTAAAATATATAATGAACTCATACAACTCCACAACAAAAAACAAGCAATCCAATTAAAAAATGGATAGAAGACTTAGACACTTCACCCACGAAGACATACAAATGGCCAACAGACATGAAAAAACGCTCAACTTCACCAGCTATTAAGGAAATGCAAATTAAAACCACAATGAGATACCTCCTCACACCTGCTAGAATAGCTATAATCAACAAGACAAGAAATAACAAGTGCTGGAGAGGCTGTGGAGAAAAAGGAATCCTCATACACTACTGGTGGGAATGTAAATATTGGGAATGGAGCTACCCTATGACCCAGCAATCTCCTCTTGTGGGTATCTACCAAAAAAACTTGAAAGCCTTAGTCTGTGAAAACATATGTACCCCAATGTTCATTGCAGCACTGTTCACAGTGGCCAGAACATGGAAACAACCAAAGTGTCCCTTGATAGATGACTGGATAAAAAAGCTGTGGTACATACATACAATGAAATATTCCTCAGCGATAAGATGGAATTTTGCCATTTGCAACAACATGGATGGAACTTGAGATCATCAGGCTAAGCAAAATAAGCCAGACAGAAAAAGCTAAGAAACACATGACTTCACTCATATGTGGAATATAAAACTGAACGCAACAAAGAAAATCTCATGGATATGGTCAATAGTTTAGTGGTTACCTGAGGATAAGGAGGGAGGGGGTGGGAGAGGAGGGAGGGAGAGTTAAATATATGGTGATGGAAAGATTGTACACCTGGAACCTATAATTTTTACTAACCAATGTAACCCTAATAAATTTAACAATAAAAAAAAAAAATACACTAACACTAAAAAAAAAAAAAAACTCAACCAGAAAAAAAGCAAATATGGGCTTTTTTGGAATCAATGCCTATTCTCTGAAAGCCTCAGAGGATTACACGGCTACATTAAGATCTAAGACACCAATACATAGAGAATATATATAGTCCACTATAAACTGCAGTTTCCAACCATCAGGCTCTTTTAGACTTAAGTCTTAAATAACTAAAAACTATTTTAAAACAAACATCCATTTTTATAAACATTGACAATGCAAATGAACTCTATAAAGAGGTAAGTATTCATATCTGAAATCCCAATGTATGGAACAATAAGAGAAACTTCACCCAAGACTCCCAAGTCAAAACAACAGAAAAGAGATTAATTTACTCACTTGCAATTGTATTTTTAAATTAAAAAAAAAAGGGAGGGGGGGCACTCAGAAGTACCAGCTATCTAGCTAACGGTACTACTGAGGTGGGAAATCATCAAGCTAATTTTTAGAGTACAGACATTTTATACTTCTCTCTAGGACTCAAAGTTTCCTGGGCTGGAGTGGAAGGATGTCTCTGAAAAATAGCTCCCTCCCCTCAAAAAGAGGCTGAGTGGTTAAACTGTGCAAACACTCTATGAGAACATCTTGACTTGTTAAGGGTAAAAATGGACTGTCTGGAAAAATAAACTGTGGTATACCTACATGATGAATATCATGGAACAATGCAAATAAACAAATCACAATCTTGAGTAGCATGGATGTACTTCCCAACACAATGTTGAGCAAAAGAAACAAGGCAAAAATACATAGTGATTTCATCCATATAAAATTCAAAAACAGACAAGATTAAATTGTACTGTTCTGGGGATACATACATAGATAGTGAAACTAAATTTTAAAATAAGGAAATAATTATCACAGCAGTTCAGGTAGTAGTTAGCTGTATGGGGAGCAGGAATAGAGGGGAAGAGGGGTTCTGGTGCCAATTTTTTATTTCTTGGCCTGGATGACTATTATAGGTATTTGCTTTATAATTATTAAATAAACTATGTGTATTTTTATGTTTATGTACTTCTGTAAATGCTATTATTTCACTACAAAATTATGAATTTTTTAATGGCTTCTAAATTTTGAGCTACGCAAGCAAATAAACCATTGGGTATAATTTTTTCTTTTTTTTTTTTTAAGATTTATTTTATTGGTATTGACAGAGACAGAGGGAGGCAGAGACAGAGAGAAGGGGGAGGGCCCAGAGCAGTCTCCATAGCTGTACATCATCAGTTTTTAACATGGTTTCATTCCACACAGGTGGGCGAGGGCCACGCAGGGCAGGAACTGGGTTGGGGACCTCTCTCATTGGAGGTACGCCACCTCGAGCCAGGGGCCAAACCAGGGGGCAAGAACTAAACTGGGGGCCTCCCGCATGGAAAGCACACCCCAGTTCAGCATATGGGTCCACACGGGCCGGGGCTGGGATTCAATCCTTGGTTCCCAGGGCTGCAAAGCGAGCACTTAACCCACTGAGCCATCCCAGCTTCCCCTATAATTCTTATTTAATGTATAAAAAGCATTCTGTCACTAACTCTGTTCTCACCTGTCCTTCTCTCTTCATTGAAAACACAAACAAGAATTGGTACCTATCACTAAATAGTGTTCACTTAACATTACCAAAGAGGGGCTCCCATCATGTGCACAATAGAAACAGTTCAAAAAATGAAGAACTTAAGGCAAAAACTGAACATCCACCCAAGCGCCTACCAGTCAACACCCATGCTATGGAAAAAATGATCCTCACTAAACAGAGTAAAATCTCCTCAATCATGAGAACTCCAAAACATTTTCTCATCAGTCTCAGAACTCAGCCAACTGCAGTGTCACAGGCACCTCCTATCCAGCTCTCTCACCACTATTTTTCCTACTTATTTCAGGAACCACTGTCTGATCAAAACTGTCATTTTTGTGGAAATGTCAGGACTTTTAGTTTCTTAGATTTTACTTATAGCATGGGATGAAGAGCTATTTCACAACCTGGGGTTTGCAACATTCTGCGTCAGAAGCAGCATTACGCAGACCAGAATGTCCTGGGTTTCTTTGTCCTTTTTTTTATTGTCATTACTGAGCTAACCAGAGTGGTAAAAGGGGTAGTAACCATGTCGGAAGCAGAGAGGAAGGAAAGTGGTCAACCAGTATATGCATGTGCCTAAAATAAAATGGGAACTTGAGACTAAAGGCAGATGAGCCTGAAGCATTTGGCCCCCACCTGGAACAAGGGAGAGAACCTCGAGTATGGTGGTCAAAATGTGTCTAAAGACATCACTGAAAGCTCAGTCATCAAGGAGTCTAAATAGCTGAGATTCATTACAGCAAAGGTTCAGAAATTGAGTTCTAGCTCATTTGAATGTTGAGTCTAAGGTTTCCCATTCGAAAAGAAGTCTACAAGTAATTATTTCCTTCTTACCTCCAAAAAAGTGAGCAAAAATGTAGGATGTATTTTTCACTCTATTTAGCTCCTCAATCTATTAATAGGTTTTAACTCAACTTTAAAATTGAATTTTCTATTTTTTTTAAAAAGTTTATTTTATTGTTTTTGAGAGAGACAGACAGAGACAGAGAGAAGAGGGAGGGCCCAGGGCAGTCTCCATAGTTGTACATCATCAGTTTTTTGACCTGGTTTTGTTCCACATAGGTGGGCGGGAGCTGTGGAGGGCAGAAGCTGGGCTGGGGGCCTCCCACATGGAATGCACACCCCCTCAAGCCACAGGTTAAACCAGGGGGCAAGAACAGAACTGGGGGCCTCCCGCATGGGAAGCACACCACAGTTCAGCACATGGGTCCACAATGGCTGAGGCCAGGATTCAATCACCCCACATGGCCCCTACCCACTGTGTGGAATGAAACCAGGTCAAAAAACTGATGACGTACAACTATGGAGACTGCTCTGGGACCTCCCCCTTCTCTCTGTCTGTCTCTGTCTGTCTCTCTTTGTCTCTGGCAAAAACAATAATAAAATAAATTTAAAAGAAAAAGATAGTAAGACTATCTTCCCAAGGTTAAGAGTCTCTGTCTTTCTTTACCTTTCTAGTAAGTAGTATTACTTCTCTATCAAGGGGACATGAAGGAAGGGTTATAGTTCCTCCATCTCTGCTCCATAATAGGAAAGGGCCAGCAGGTGATGCCACCTGGTTGGTTGACATTGTAAGCACAGCATAACAGTTATCAAGAGCTAAACAAATTCTAGGAAAGCTCTACACTCGTAAATAAAGACAAGGAGAAAAAAGCTGGAGAGGGCAAACAAAGAAACAGTAAGAACAGAGGTGGATAAAAGGGAATCTACAAAATACTAGTGGAAATAGGCTCTACTAGTGGAAATTAGAGAACCTAAATAAGACCAGCAACTAGGTCTTGGAAAAGGTTTATGCATAGTATAATTTACATAGACTCTTGGCAAGGGGAGAGGAGATGTATATACAGTGTGTAGACCAAGTCAACTGCTTTGATCAGAAATTGGACCTATGGACCCACACCAAAAACAATCTTACGCCTTCAGGGATAAAAACATGCTACATAGAAACAGCCTGGCCTTCATGTACATTTCTATGTATAAATTGTGCCTCCCCAACTTAATTGCAAGGTATCTGAGGCAGAAATTAATAATGCTGATAATCAGAGTTACAATTAAACAGGTTACACTAGCAAGAAATATTTAATAGAGCCCAGAAGAAGAGAACGCAGATTTGAAAGGCTGCCTAGGAAGATTTAGAGCTCTAAATCTGTACCAAGCTCCTCAAGTTAACAGGAAATCATATGGGTCATTACATCAACTGGTGTTCATTCATAGGCCCAAATTCCCACATTATGCTATGAAACTAATAGATTAGGGAGAACAAGGAAAAGCACCTAATTTAAGACAGGAATCAGAAAATGCTTCTCAGGAGAAGTAGCCCTAAACTAAGTTCTTAAGGATTAATCAATGGAATTGCTAGGGGCAGGAGGAGGAAGTTCCCAACCAGAAGGAACTACTTTTGCAAAAGACCTAGTAGAAACAAAGAAAGCACAGCAAGTTCTAAAAACAGAATATTTCTTCATGACTGGAATATGCTGTATAAGAGAAGGCAGAGGAAATGAGAGAGATGAGAGAAATAAACAGGCGTCATTTCATAAAGAACCTTAAAGGTATGTTAACTAGTTTGAACTTTACCATAAAAATGATGGATTTTACACAGAGGAGTAATACAGTGATCCCTCGGTTTTCGCGGTTAATGGGGACCAGAACCTTCCGCGAAAGCTGAACAACCGCGAAGTAGGATTTGCCCCTAGGAATTTTTGTGTATGCAGGTACAAGAATGTTTTAAATATGTAAACAGTATTCATACTTTACTCATTTAAGACAAAAATGACAACAGTACACGTATTTACTTAAACGTGTCAGTGCTAATTAATAAGGTTAATGACAAAACCTTATACAGTGATAAACATGAATCAACGTTGCTTTCTGAGAGAGGCGAAGAGTCTTGTGTGGGTGGCGGAGGAGAGGCTCTCACTTGACTCGTAGAAGCTTTAGGCTCACTCGGAGACTCTTTCTCTCTCGCGCATCGACATGAAACAACGCTCCTTTCCGCAATGTGGCTGCCGACATGGTTGTATTTTTTCATTTTTATTTTTTGATGAAAATTTTGGGAAAACCCGCGAAGCACTGAAGCCGAAAAACATGAAGCGCGAAGTGGCGAGGGAACACTGTATAACCAAATTTAACATTTTAGAAAGACCATTCTAATCTAGATACCGGTATCTTAAAAGAATTAGAAGACGTAAAGTTAGAGATAGAAAAACCAGTTAAGGTGCTACCCAAAATGATGGAGCGGCTGATTTAAAGGTGGGAAAAATTCCTGAAGGAAATACCATTTAATAGAGAAAACAGGGAAGAAATAATATTCAGAGATAAGAATTGTCCAGAATTAGTGAAAGACACTAATCCTCAGATTCAGGAAACCCAACTTAATTGAGTATTATTAAGAAAAAAAATTGGGAAGCCAGGATGGCTCAGTGGGTTAAGTGCTCACTTTGCAGCCCCGGGGACCAAGGATCAAATCCTGGCCCCAGCCTATGCGGACCCATATGCTGAACTGGGGAGTGCCCCCAGTTTGGTTCTCACCGGGGTAAGACCCTGGCCCAGTTCCTACCCTGTTGCAGCCCTGCGCCCACCTGTGGAATGAAACTATGTGGAAAAACCAATGATGTGCAACTATGGAGACTGTCTGGGCCCTCCCCCTTCTCTCTGCCTCTGTCTGTCTCTGTATCTCTCTCCCTCTGTCAAACACAATAAAACTAAACCTTCAAAAAAATTTTAAAACTAAATTCACAACTAAACATATCTCAGAGAAACTAGAAGCATGGAAAAAAACAAAACAAAAAAACAACACTATCAAATTTAACCAGGGAGAAAAGAACAAAGGAACAACAGACTGATAGATGACTTCTCAACAATGGAAGCCAGAAATCAGTGGAATCTTTAAAAGAGCTGAGAAATTTCTAAACATATAAAGCAAAATGAACAATGTACCCCGTAATAATGAGTATTTATAGTACCCAGATAGTCTCTAAATACCATTGCCCACTAAACTGAAAGCCTAAGGAGAAAATGATAAATACCATCATAGAGGGAACTTTGATACACCTCTCTCAATAACTAAATAAATAGAAAAAAAAAATCAGTAAGAAACGCAGAAAATCTGAACACTACAATTAACAATGTATATGTGTGTATGAATGTACATGTGGGTGTGTGCATAAATTTCGAGCTGAAGCAACAAAGCTATAAAGGTATGGCAATGGAAAAGTACAGGACTGCTTCAGGGAAGAGTAGTATGTGGTGGGTAATACTATTAAAAATACAAGTTAGGGGATGCAGGGATGGATCAGCAGTTTGAGTGCTCCTTGCAGCCCCAGGGTCCAAGGACTGAGCCCCAAGCCCAGGTCCTAGCCCTTATAAACCCGTATGGTGAGCTGGAGTGTGCTTCCTACATGGGAGGCCCTCAGTTCGGTTCCTGCCTGGGCAAGCTTCCCATGTGGAAGGCTCCCGGCTCGCAGGTGCATGCTTCCCATGGGGATGCCCCTCCCGCCCCCCGCCCCCCCCATACACACACACACACACACACCAGCACTGTTCCCTCCCTGCATGGCCCCTGCCCACCTGTGTGGAACAAAAACCATGATGAAAACAGATGACTACAACTATGGAGACTGCTCTGAGCCCTCCCCCTTCTCTCTGGCTCTCTGTCTCTCTCTGTCAAAAAAAAAAACAACAAATAAAATAAAGTTTGGAATGTTACACACCAAACTGTAGAGGTGACACTTGAAGATGTGAAGGGAGATGGGGAAGTTTCATTTAATCTTTTTTTTGTTTAACTGTTGTTCTCCTTTATATTGCTTCCACAATATAAACAGCAATAAAATGAAAGATTAAAAAAAGATAAAACTTCCTAGGGTAGAGGCTAGAGTTTAACTGCTAGTTTTTTGTAGCTATAATTAGCATTTCAAACAGGTACTAACAAGCCAACTAATCTACTTCTATTATCTGACAGATATATCAGGATACTTTACCAGTATTTGAAAGACTCCATGAAAGGAAACTTTTGGAAAATAAATTTCCTAATACTCACTGGAACTGAATAGTTTGCTGAAGTCATCATCTGTGGCAATTTTACCTTAATAATTTTTTAATTGTAAGGTTAACACATAGTTTTTACAATTTATGTAACAGAGATTATAAGAAAATTATATACACATTACTTTACATCTTGCTACTTATTCATCAGGGTAATTTTCAGGTCTATTACTTACAGCTGCAAAAAACACACTTTTTGTTATCTACATGAAACAGTTTTGATTGGAGTTAAATAAGGTTCTTTTGTTTTAAAACACTAGAGGGTATAAAATTCAATCTATAACAGTTGGGCTGACAAAATGATAAAATCGGACACAATAATAACCTGATTACTGCAGAATAACAGTTTTTTCTCTTTTGTTTTGTTTTTACAGTACATCCCCCTAAACTATAAATCTGTTATCAAGTTTATTTAAATTATCATCAGAAGTCAAACTAAAATAAGCCTAAGTAACCTAACACACTACATGCTCATCCAGGGTATCCCAAGCCAGTGCCCCTGAGAAATCCCCAGGAGGCTACAGGGGGTGTCTCACCATTCAGCAGAGGGCTGAGTCAGATTTTGAACCACTGCCTCAAATAGTACTCACACAAATTAGATAAAGTGACCTATGAAGTCATTGTATCCACCCCAATCTCAGGAAATCTTGATCCCAAAGAAATAACAACTAATTTTTTGTCCAGTCCAACTTTTACTATATATAGGATGTACCTTTCACCAAAGCCCAAGAAGACTACCTTATCAAAGGTCTTAACATATAAGGACATGTTAATAATAAACTCCAATTTTCCAAAGATTTACTAATTTACACTTACCCATAATCTTTTTCCCTACTTGAAAGAAAGCAATTGTTTTCCTCACTGGAATACCATCTTTCAGATGGTTATAGCTTACTACTCAGCCGCTATCTAGAACCCAATCTATGCTAAAGAAACTGTAATATGTAAAAAAGACATCACGATGCTTTAATTACTATTATCATTACCCATGCTCATGCCCTTCCACCATATGTATGTTTAAATATATATTGCATTTTTATTTTTGTTTTTTTAAACAACAGATATGTTCATTCAAAGGCAATGGAGAATATATATTCAGGTTAACAGCATGCTATCTTCTTCAAAATTCCCTAGTTTCAAGAGGCTTATTTTTTTGTCTAATACCGGTACACTGCCACGAATAAGACTGCTTCATAGCTCTAACCCATTTAGAGAAAATAAAAGCTATATGACACCTTGGCAAGCATATATTTTAACTTAATATGATACAGTGAGATAATTACTTTTTTCCTAAAAGTTGACTACTTACTGTCAATATTCACTCAAAACTTACTTCCAATTCTTTAATTTTTTCTTCTGCTATTTTCTGTTTCTCTAGCAGTTGACTGTGAATTACCTCCTTGGACTGAAGAATAAACCTATAAAATAGACAAAAGTTGAACACTAAACCACATGACCACTATTATTCATCAAAATCAACAGCTATATACCACAAATATTAAACTAAGAAAGAAAAAGAATAATCTCCCAATTCAGAATAAAATGTATTATATTAATGTGGCAAACTCAGGAAAACACAAGTTTAAGCCTTCCTGGCTAAAAAGAAATAAACACTTAAAAATAAATTCTGCCTTCTTGTCTAAGAAGGGAATCAGGCTTCAAGTAAATTCATAGATAAAAGAAAAAATAAAGGAATAAAAGTCTATTACAGGATAAGAGAAAAGTTAACAATCAATAAAAATCCTCCATAATTTTTATTTTTCCAGTTATCTATGTCAACTTTTAGCTAGATATTTTTAAAACAATACTTGTAAATTACAGCTCCCTCTCCAATCTTCTTTAATTTTATTTTTTTTTATAACAGCAGTAACTCATGACCTTTTAAAGTCACAATCAAGTACTGTGTTAAGATCAATGCATTAGTGTTTATATGAGTTCCTAACACAAAAGCGCTGTATAAGGCCTAGTATGTTTTATTATTATTTCCACAGTGTATAATACCTCTGAAAAGCTCAAAATACACAAGTGGAAAATTCCAACTTTTTCCATTTTACAGTCAGGCATATTATTTACAATTGATAAGGATGGAAATATAGGGAAGCTTTAAAAATTAACACTGAATTTGTTTTGTGAATTTATGTTCATAATTCTTGCTGTGGGGAAAGAACAAATTACTTTATAGCCTCAAGTAAGTGAACAGAAATATTTCTCTTCCATTGGAACCAAGGGAAAACCTCAATTACGCAAATCTATTTTAGGATTGTCCAACTAGGCTATAACAGATTTCAATTAAAGATTACACTTAATTAAGCAACCTGTTTCTTCTCTTTGTACATAACTTAGGAGAGTTTCTAACAAAGAATTAAACACCACCTCTTTAAGAAAAATACAGGGAAAGCAGGAATGGCTCAGCAGGTTAAGTGCTCACTTTGCAGCCCTAAAGACCAAAAATCAAATCCCGGTCCCCGGCCTGTGCAGACCCATATGCTGAACTGTGGGTGTTGTGTTTCCCATGCGGGAGGCCCCCAGTTCAGTTCTCGCCCTCTGGTTCGGCCCTTGGCCTGAGGGAGCAAGCAGGAGGTTTGACTTACTATTTTTTGACTTGATGGCACAAAAGCAATATGCATAATAAATTACATGACATATTCAACACTTTATTATAAAATACCGGTAGTATTTGTATTAGATGATCTTGCCCAACTATAGGGTAATGTAAGCATTTTGAGCACATTTAAGGTAGGCTAGGCTAAGCTATGATGTTTGGTAGATTAGGTGTATTAAATGCAATTTCAACCTAACGATACTTTTACCTTACAATGGGTTGGTTTATTGGGGCATAACCCCATATTAAGTTGAGGAACATCTGTACTTAGTATAGTATTTGAGGAGAAAAGTTGTTTTAAACTATATTAAGTCTCAGTGTCACTTTGTAAAAAGTATTATAAATCTAGGCCCAAGAATGACCAAATTATGTCATTACATGCATGATTTTACTGGCAAAGTCTTTTAGCTATGGAAAGCATTTTCAGAGTAAAATATACATTCTTAAATAGCACTGATTGCTGACCAGTGAGTAGTATTCTCAAATAATAGGTCATTAGACATTATCTTTATTAGTGTCTGGGAAATTTTCAGAGCTAAGATTAGAGGTCAAGTGCCCTCTACTTATGTGGCCTTTAAAAATAAAGTATCTGAACAGATACTAAATCCCTTGAGCAAAAAATAAAATTACTAGAAAGCAAGAACACTCAACAACAAAAACATGTTTTTCCATGGCCACACACCCCTGAGGTGGCTATATTAGACTGTGCCAACTTCAAAGGCCAGAGATGTCACCAAAGCTAGCCAACCTATTATACACCCAAGGACATCTGAGCCACGGAAGTTTTAAACAAGAATGAGTATTGAGTAAACTCAAATGTCTACCTCAAAAAGTAGTTACATAGTCAAAATTCAAACAAAAAAGTATGGAAACTTTAGTTTAGTCATCAATTTTAAAAATGCCAAAAATACATTGTATGGCAATTGGAAAGGGCCTCAAGAAACATTTGGATTTCTAGAAAAAGTCTTTAGAAATTCCTTATTTGTTGTTAAGGCACTAAACTATCAGAGGCTATTTTGGAAATAAAGGATATATTATGACAATGTAATTATGAGTCATAAATATTATGTACACAGTCTTTCAAAGCAGAGAATCTCAGAGAGATCCTTCCTGATTGATGGAGAGTCAAACTATAAACGATTCTGGAGTTCGGGAATGTGCCACAAAGGAAAAAATAAACCATGAAGAAAGAAATTACTTTAATATGACAAATGATATACATAAAATATGCTTACAATACTCGGGATTACATAATCTAGACCAGAGTCACTGCTTTGTAAAAGGCCTCTACATTTGAAATCAATGCCATGTAGTCTTACACTGTCAACTCTCAAGGGCTTGTAGACTGCTGTTTCATTTCCTCATTTATTTACAATTATGCCATCTGAAAAAACATAATTTTATGATGGCCTTTGGTTTTATTTGAGAACCACCAGAGGCTGTGTTCTGAATTGGTACAACTTCTACTTTGTCTATGTGCCCAAATTACAATCCAGGATCAGTGGCAATGATGTCTCTTGGGTACCCTTCCAGGTGTAGTCACCTAGATACACACTATTCAGAGACAACAATATGCTCATGATAATGTATTTCGTTTGGGTGAGAAATCTTTAGAGGATGTCTGAAAACATATTCGAATTGCACTTAGGGTATCCACAAATTCAATGGCACAGAAAAGGTTGCATAAAAATGAACCTGACATGCTTCTTCACCTCATTCCACTGGTAATAAAAAATACTTATGTGTGTACACAAAGATAAACATGCAAAAAAATTTTTACTTCATAATATTAACAGAAAGAAAGAAGCAATTAAAAACTTATAATGCATCCATAGTATGGAATGCTGAGTAAGTAGAGACTTCTGCTATCAGCATAATGCAGAGTAGATACTCTGAACAATTCCTGATTAAAAACAAAGAATAAAAATATTTTTTAACATTCTCTTAACCACAAATGAAAGATTCCACAAAGGCAGTGAAATCAGGAATTCTAGAAGGTAAGAAATAAATTGCCTTTCTTGAGAAACCTGAGAGTTTCTGCTGAATTCTAGAGTCCTTGAGCATCCACACTGGCACACAAATAGGATATAAAACAGGAGGTAAAACCTATTGGCCATCCAAAGTAAGGATGCTAATAGGAGAATCCTGATAAAAGCCAAGTTCCCAAAGGGTTCTACATTCAGCCAAGAATGAAGAAGAAATAAACTAGACCCTCAACAGAATAAAATAAAAGAAACTTGTCTATCCATACCTTGGTTGTTGTGTAAAATTAAAAGACAGAAAAAATCCCCTAAAAGTGTGTAAACAACCATAAGCTGGTCTTCTCATGAGTTGTGGTTAAAATTCAGTCTAATATATGAGCAAAAAAAATCTCAAGCATAGAATTTAATTACAATGTTCCTAATTACATGGGTGGCAAAGTTCAAGTAGACTTGAAGACTGTTTAATAAATATTAAACTAAAACACAAAGAGGAAAAAAAAATGTAAAAAATAATAAAACTAAGAAAACATAGGAGTAGCACACAAGACCTGAGAAAATTATTGAGCAGTCTAACATATGTGTACTTAAAGATCCAGAATTAGAGAAAATGAAAAAAAAATTTCAAAAGAAAATGAACAAGAATTTTCTAAAACAAATTTTTAAAAATCATAGTTCCAAGACACTCAGAAAAACCCAAGCAAAAAAAAAAAA
>PVKE010000667.1:0-67087 GCA_004027555.1 Craseonycteris thonglongyai | reverse complement strand
CTAATAATCTAAAAGTAAAGGTAAAATAGGATCATGAAAAATAATCTAGAAGAAGGCAGGAAAAGAGGGAAAAGGAGTAAAGAACAAATGAGACAAGGAGAAAACAAGTTGTAGGGTGGTAGATTTAAATCCAATCATAGCAATAATTACTTGACATGTAAATGGATCTAAACACCCCAATAAAATGGCAAAAATTGGGGGAAGCCGGGATGGCTCAGCGGGTTAAGCTCTCGCTTTGCAGCCGTGGTCCGAGGATTGAAACCTGGCCTTGGCCCGTGCGGACCCATGTGCTGAACTGGAGTGTGTTTCCCATATGGGAGACCCCCAGTTCATTTCCTGCCGGGGCAAGTTTCCCATATGGGAGACCCCCTGGTTTGGCACCCAGTTCTTGGGGGCATGCCCCTGGCTGGGATCACACCCTACATGGCCCCTGCCCAACTGTGTGGAATAAAACCATGTGGAAAACTGATGACTGGAGCTTGTTCTGGGCCCTCCCCATTCTCTCTGTCTGTGTCTCTATCAAAAACAATAAAACAAATCTTACAAAAAAAAAAAAAAAGGCAAAAAGTGTCAGATTAAAGTAAAAAGCAGGACCCCAACTATATGTAATCATAAAGATATCCACTTTTAATAAAAAGAGATAGGTAGGTTCAAAGTAAAAGAACAATCATACCTACCACTAGGGTGGAAATAATCAAAAAGCCAGATAATAATTGAGGCTTGTGAAGTTCATTCCAACCTGTTCATGGTTTGGGGATGCCACCTGCCTCCTAAAGCAGAGGGCTTGTCATCTTCTCCTCTGTAAAAGCCTCCTACATAACTGGCTTTGGCATCTTCCAGGAAAAGGAGGACAGAGATTGAGGCCCATGAATGGGTTTTCAGTTAAGGCAGAAAGACAGTGATAACCAGACAGTTTAGAATGGGGTATAGTTACTTCCAGAACTCATTACTGTTAACCCAGCCTGGGATTCAAGACAGTCACAGAAATGGATTCTTTAATAATAAAAATAATAATACAAAAAAAAAAAAGATAATTAAGTGCTGGAGAGGACATAGAGAAACTGGAAATCTCATACACTGCTGGTGGTATACCTGCTATGGAAAACATTCTGGCAGTTACTCGAAAGGGTAAACATAGTTAACATATGAAACCCAGCAATTCTACTCCCAGGAATATAGCCAAGTGAAATAAACAAACATATATGAGGGCTGGCCAAAAAATATCCAATCATCTAATATGAAAAATAGAGAAATTTATGGCTGGATTTTTTCCAGACAGCCCTCATATATGCACAAAAACTTGTTCATAAATGTTCAAAGCAGATTATTCATGATAGTCAAACAGTGGAAACAATTCAAATGCCCATTAACTAATTAATGGATAAATAAAATGTGGCACATCATACAATGAAATAGTATACGGCAATGAAAAGAAATTACTGATACATGCTACAACATGCTATGTTTAAGCTTTAAAACATATTGCTGAAAAGACAGGCATATCAGATATTGTATGATCCCAATTACAAGAAATGTCCAGATTAGGCAAACGAATAGACAGAAATAATTAGTAGATGCCTATGGCCAAGGGAAGAAGAGAATGTGCAATAACTGCTAATGGTTTAGGGATTCTTTTTGCAGTAATAAATATGTTCTGGAGTTGGATAGTGGTGATAATTGCACAGTCTTATGAATATTGTAAAATCTAGTGAATTGTACACTTTAAACTGGTTGAAAAAATTTTACATTGTGTGAATTTTAATTTTTAAGAAGTCAAAAGATTTAAACGCACTTTGTCAAAGAGATAAGAATGACAAATAACTAATGCTCAACATCATTAGTTATTAAGGAAAATGCAAAATAACCATTACACAACGTTAGACTGGTTAGACTTAAGTAAAAACAATACCAAGTATTGGTGAAAACACAAAGCAACTGGAACTCTCATACAGAGCTGACTGGCATGCAAAATGGTATAGCCACTTTGGAAAAGAGTTTTACAGTTTCTTATAAACTTAAGCAATCACTCACCATTCAACCCAGCAATCCCACTCCTAGGTTTCTACCCAAAAGAAATGAAATATTATACAACTGATGTCACAGAAACATAAAGAATCTTAAGAGACTACTAATGAACAAGTATACATCCACAAACTGGACAACCTAGATTTGGACAATGGATAAATTACTAGTAACATACAACCTACCTAGAATGAATCATGAATATAAAATCTGAAGAGACCAAATACTAGTAAGAAGCTTGAATCAGTAATCAAAAACCTCCCAACAAACAAAAGTCCAGAACCAGATGGTTTCTTCACTGGTATGTTGTACCAAACATTTAAATAAGAATTAATATTCATCCTTCTCAACTCTTCCAAAAAAAAAGAAGAGGAGGAAATTCTTCCAAGCTCATTTTATGAGACCCGCATTACTAATACCAAAACCAGATAAGGATGCCACAAGAAAAGAAAATTACAGGCCAATATCCCTGATGAACACAGTTGCAAAAATCCTCAAATATTAGCAAACCAAATTCAACAATACATTAAAAAATCATACACCATGATAACACGGGATCTATTCCAGGGGAGCAAGCATAACACAAATCAATCAATGTCATATAGCAAATTAACAAAATGAATAAAAATCATAGGATCATCTCAATAGATGCAGAAAAATCATCTGACAAAATTCAATATCCATTTATAATAAAAATTCTCAACAAAGCAAGTATAAAAGAAACACATCCCAACATAATAAAGGCTATATATGACAAGCCCATAGCTAACATCATACCCTACGGTGAAAACCTAAAAGCTCTTCCTATAAGATCAAGAATAAGACAAGGATGCCCACTCCTGCCACTTTTCTTCAACACAGTATTGGAAATCCTACCTAAACCAATTAGGCAAGAAAATAAAAGGTATTCAAATCAGAAAGGAACTGTTACTATTTACAGATAACATACATATAGAAAGTCCTACACATTCTGTCAAAAACCTCCTAGAACTAAATGAATTCAGTAAAGTTACAGAATACAAAATTAATATCCAAAATCATTTGCATTTCTATACATTAATAATGAGCTTTTAGAAAGAGGAATTAAGAAAATAATCCCGGGAAGCCAGGATGGCTCAATAGATTGAGTGTTCATTTGCAGTCCCAGAGTCCAAGGATCAAATCCCGGCCCTGGCCTGTGTAGACCCATATACTGAACTGGGGTTTGCTCCCAGTTCAGTTCTCACCAGGGCGAGCACAGGCTGGGTTCCTGCCCTGGGTACCCCTGCAGCCACCTGTGGAATGAAACTATGTAGAAACCCAATGACATGCAATCGTGGAGACTGCTCTGGGCCCTCCCCCTTCTCTCTCTCTCTCTCTCTCTCTCTCTCTCTCTCTCTGTCAAAAACAATAAAAATAAACCTTAATAAAAAAGAAAGAAAATAATCCCACTGGAGTTCCAGGCAAGATGGCAGAGTAGTTGAAAAATAAAAAATAATAATTTTTTTTTAAAAAGAAAATAATCCCATTTATAATTGCATCAAAAAGAATAAAATGCCCAGGAATAAATTTAACAAAGGAGGTGAAAGACCTGTATACTGCAAACTATAAGACAATGATGAAAGAAACTGAAGATGACACAAATAAATGGAAAAATATTCTGTACGATACTCATGGATTGGCAGAATATTGTTAAAATGTCCATACCTCCAAAGCAATCTATAGATTTGACACAATACCTATTAAAATTCTAATGGTATTTTTCACAGAAATAGAACAATCCTAAAATCTGTATGGCATCACAAAAGACCTGTAGTGTATATCTGAACACTTCTAAGAAAGTAAATCTTAAAAGTTCTCATTACAAGAAAAAAAGGTGTAACTATATAGGTGATGATTGATCTTAACTAGACTTACGTCATGGTGATCATTTCACAATATATACAAATATCAATCATTATGTTGTGCACCTGAATCTAATATTATAAGATTAATTATATCTCAATATATAGAGAGAAATAGACGATGCCAGGTTAGCTCAGCAGGTTGAGTGCTTGCCTCACAATCTCTAGGTCCATGGTTCAATTCCCAGCCCCGGCCTGTGAAAACACATATGCCGTACTGTGGCACAACTGGTAACCACCAGGATGGCTCAGCGGTGAAGGTTTTTGCCCCCCATGAGGAAGGCCCCTACCTGGTGGAATGAAACCATGTCACAACTAGTGATGTACAACTATGGAGACTGCTCTGGACCCTGCCCCCTTCCTTCTCCCACTCTCTCTCACCTACTCTCAAACAATAAAATAAATTTTAGGAAAAAGAAAGAAATATCAGCTTGGGCATTCACAGAAAAAATATATACACTATTACCAGACACATAAATAAAACAGGAAAATGTGACCCAGAGCCAGGAAAAAATTCAATCAATATAAATAAGACTCAGAAAGGAGAAAAATAATACCATTAGCATAGAAAAGCTTTAAAATGCTACAATGGGGAATGCTGGGATGGCTTAGCGGGTTGAACACTCGCTTTACAGCCCCAGGGTCCGAGGATCGAATCCCAGCCCCGACCCATATGGACCCCTATGCTGAACTGGGGTGTGTCCCCAGTTCAGTTCTTGCCAGGGCCCATGTGGGAGGCCCCCTGGCCTGGTTCCTGCCCTGTGCAGCCCTGTGCCCACCTGTAGAGTGAAACCATATTGAAAATGAATTAAGTACAACTATGAAGACTGCTCTGGGACCTCCCCCTTTTCTCTGGCTCACTATGTCTCTATCTCTGTCAAAAAAATAAACAATAAAAATAAATCTTAAAAAAACAAATAAATAAATAAATAAATAAAATGCTACAATGTACCCAATTAAGACTTAAAGGAAGACATGAACTTAAGTAGAGAAATTAAAGATTAAAAAAAGAGGCAAGTGCTAGTTATGGAGCTCAAAAATACAGCACTTAAAGTAAAAAACATTCACTGGATAAGCTTGAATGCAAATTAGGCACTGAAGAAGAAAACAATAAACTCAAAGATAAAGCAACAGAACTACCAAAATGAAGCAATGTGTGTGTGTGGGGGGGGGGGGAGAATGGGGGGAAGAATGAGCTATTAAACCATAAAAAAAAAGAAAAAAAGAAAAGAAAAAAAACATGGAGGAAACTTAAATGCTTACTGCTAAGTGAAAGAAGCCAGTATGAAAAGGCTATGTATTGTTAGGATTCCAACTGTGACATTCTGGAAAAGGCAGAACTATAAAGACAGTAAAAAGACCAGTGGTTGCCAGGAATGTGGGGAGGGAGGGAAGGATGAAAGATGGAGCACAGGGGATTTTAGGACAATGAAACTATTCTATATGATACGGTAATAGCAGACACAAGACATTAACAAGGGTTGTCCAGAAAGTATCCAGCCATGTAATAAGAAAAACAGAGGCATTTATGGCTGGATTTTTTTGGACAGCCCTCATACATTTGTCAAAACCCATAGAACTGTATGCATTGTGATCAAAAAATACGGTGAATATTTAAATTTTAAAAATGTATTACAATAAAAACATTGCCATTAATCCCCCTCACTTCACACACATTCATATCCCATTGTTCCGGTCACTTTCTGAAGCAGTTCTGGAAGTGCTCTTTCGTGAGTGTCTTCAGTTGCGTTGTCATGGCTGCCTTGAAGTCCTGAATTGATTCAAAATGATTACCATTCATGGGAAAGAGCCAAAGTTGCCCAGTGCCTGATCCAGTGAACAAGGTGGATGAGAACATACCATAATGTTTTTGACAGAAATTTATGTTTATGCGCTGTTTGTGATCCATGATTTGCGGCACATTTAAAACACACGTTCTCTCAACCATAGCTCACAACCGAATGACTGCACCAACCAAGTTGAACTTATCACACACTGTTACTAAGGTTTGACGCACCACTTCCCGTATTGAAGATCCCTCCTTTTCACTGGATAGCACTCAGTGGCGGAAGCCTTCAGTCACCATATTTTTTTTTATCACACCTGGTACCAAGAGTGAACCCTAAAGGAAGCTATGGACTCTGATCATAATGTATCAAGAGTTTTCATCAATTTTAACAAATGTACCATACAAATGCAACATTTTCATATAGGAAACTGGGAGATGGGGGGAGGCAGCATGTGTGAGCTCTGTATTTCCTGCTCAGTTTTTCTATAAACTTAAATATGCCCCAAATAATAAAGTCTATTAATTTAAAAAGACAAACTCCCCCAAAAAGAAAAAGGTGAGGGACATGTTAAAAAGTTATAAGAAAGAGCCTATGTCCAAAGTGGAACTTTGAGTAACAAATAATATAGTATTAAGATTGTAACCTAGAAATATAGCACTAGACCTGCCAGACCTGGGGCAAAATAAATGTACAGAACATTGTATGTTCAAATCAACCTCTGAAGGATGTGCTGCATCTTGGGACTATGCTATCCACATTCCTCTCATCAACTACCTTCTGCCTTTTCTCTTCCAATGTTCACACTGCAAGCATGATGAAAGGCTCTATGTCTACCCAAAGTCAATCCAAGAATTCATTTATTTCCAAGGCTTCAACATGGCTAATAAACCTCAAAACTGACCCTCACCACCTGCACTATGCATATCAAATGGTCCCATTTCTACTTATATGTGCCACATCTCCTCAAATTCAACATGTCCCAAATTTAACTCATTTTATCCACCCATATCAGTATTCCCTAAAAGCAGTTTCCCCATCTCAACTTCAGCTTCTATCAATGATATCACCAACTTGCCCACTCACCTAAGTCTCAAAGCAGCAGGTTATCACTAACTCATTGCTTTCTTTCATACTGATCCTCTCTTCCCCTCTACTCCATTTTTGCCACCTTAATTTATGCCCTTATTACTTACACTCTTGAATTACTTCTATAGCTTCATACCAGTACCCCCTGATTAAATTCTCCCTAACTCTCCCTAACTATATGAGGGCTGTCTGGAAAGTATCCAGCCATGTAACTGTTCTCATTATGTTGACAATGACTGGATTTTTTTCTGGACAGCCCTAGTAGTACCAACCATTTTCATGTCACTCTAATTGTTGTTGATGATTTTTAGCAGACAATAGCCATTCTTCTTTCTCTGATGATAGAGCCCCCAATTTTGTTTGGGTACCCTTCACTTTCCCAGGTTGACTCAGAGAAGTGAAGCCTGGCATGAATCTTGGCTGGCCTTTCCCAATCACAGCATTTCCATTCCCCCCAAAGATATAAGCCCAAACGTGTAGCTCGGTTCTTGTCATGAAATATGAAAGGTAGCCCTTTTGAAGACTTCTAGAAAACGTTTCTTCACTCCTACTAAGGTGACATAGAAAACATGGTACTTTCTAATTCTGGATGTTGTCACATCTGAATGAAATCCTTGTAACTCCTTCAGCCAACATGCAGATGCAGCTGGCAAGCACAGGGAGGAAGGCAGAGAGGCAAGAGCACTGAAATAAGTGTAACTGAAGCCCAACACACAGTCCCCGAGGGGGCCTGATATACACAACATGGATATATCTCAGAAGCATTATGCGGAGTGAAAGAAGCCATACAAAGGAGTAAATCCTATAACGATGCTATTTATATAATTCCATATAAGTTCTAAAATAGGCAAAATTAATCTACAGTGATAGAATTCAGATTATCAGTAATTTAGAGCAGGATTTGGGAGAGGGAAGAATTGACTTGGAAGAAGGAATATTTCAGGCTGATGAAAATGTTCCATATTGTGCCTGTAGTAGTTTCATTCATCAAAATTCATCCAATTGTATTCTTAAAATGAGTGTATTTTACTACATATAAATTATATCTCAATAAGTTGATTTAAGAGATAATTAGTACTACAGTATGCCAAATGGTTCTACGTGCCATGGAGAAAAATAAAGCAAAAAAAAAAAAAACAGAGTACAAGAGGCAAGTATTCTCTGTGGGGGGTGAAAGTACATGTATAATTTTAAAAAGGATGGTGGGGAAGCCAGGATGGCTCAGCAGGTAAGCATTGGCTTTGAAGTCCCAGGGTCCAAGGATCGAGTCCTGGTCCCAGCCCCAGCCTGTGTGGACCCATGTGCTGAACTGGGGTGTGGCCCGTTTGGTTCTTGCCAGGCGAGATGCCCATGTGGGGAACCTCCCTCTCCCTTCACTCAGCCCACAGCTTTCGGGAGCCTGCCTCGTATGCAGGACCCCAGCCCAGTTCCCACCCTGCACAACCTCACCCACCTGTGTGGAACAAAACCATGTTGAAAACTGATGATGTACAACTATGGAGAGTGCTCTGGGCTCTCCCTCTTCTCTCTGTCTCTCTCTCTATCTCTCTATCAAAAACAATAAAATAAATTTTTAAACAGGGTGGTCATGAATGGCCTCATGCTCTTTGAGTAAAACAACACCTGTAAGCTATGTATAGACATCTGGAAAAAGGGTTAAGGAACAGAGACCAGCAAACTGCAAAAGCATTTGTCTTTTTCACTGATAAAATGGGAACGCCACCTGAAGGTTTTGAGTAGAGTGATCTAAGTTTTGAAAGGATCACTCTGGCTGCTCAGTTGAGAACAGCTATGATGTGGTAAGAATGGAAGCAGGGAGCCCAGTTAGGAGGCAACTGCAATAATCCAATGGTAGTTTAGACCAGGGTGGTGTTTAGTAGAAATGTTCAGATTCTGGACTAAAGATGGTCTTTGCTAATGAACTGGATTTGAAAGAGAGGAATCAAGGATGAATCTAAGATTTAGAAATACTGTAAGGACAGAAAAGCCATTTACTAAAATTAGGAAGACTGAGAGAGGAACTGATTTATATGTACATAGTGATAATTTTATTTTGGTCAAGTTAATTTTAAGATGCCTACTAAGCCAAATGGAAATGTAAAGCAGACAGGTGGATATACAAGTTTGGAGTTCAGGGAAGCAGTTTAAGCTAAAGACAAAAAATCTGGGAGTTGTCAGTATATAAAAAGGCATTTAAAGAGAGAAGCCTGGATGAGATCACCAATAGACTAAGTAAGTAAAGACAAAAAGAGAAAAAATATCCAAAGGTTGAGCCCAAGGTCAATCTAATATTTGGAAATGGGAAAGAAAAGGAAATAGTACAGGAGACTGAGTAGGAATGTCCAGTGAAATAGGAAGAAAATCAAGACATGATATCCTGGAAGCCAAGGGAAGCACTTCAAGAAGGAAAGAAAGATGGGGGAGTAGGAAGGGAGCATCAAATATATGGTGATGGAAAGAAAACTAACTCTGGGTGGTGAGTACATAATGCAATACACAGACAATATAATGTAGAATTGTACACCTGGGACCTATGTAATTTTGCCAACCAATGTCACCCCAATAAATTTAACAATTAAAAAAAAAGAAGGGAAGAAAGAGCAACTGAAATAAACACTACTGATCCGTCAAATAACATGAGGACTAAGAACTCAGTGGAATTGTTAGAGAATCATGTTCCCTTCAGGAACCCAACCCCATGTAAACATTCTTTGCTCTAGATGGGTAACTCACACACTACTAGGCTCAATTTGTACTAATTAAAAATCATTGTGTATTTTTAAATCAAACTGTTACTCCTGAAATGGAAGCAGTAGTATGTTAATCTATTTTAAACATGATGCTTATTTTTGGTCACTATTTGGCATTCTAAGTATTCTGGTAAATAATCACCTCTGATGTTTACCACTTCTACTCTGGCCTCATCAAACCCCAAACATTTCTACATATAAGCATGAAGCTACACTACAACTTTTTCCAAGATGTGATCTTTATTTAACTAGTAGGTTAAAATGTATAAAATATAATAAATATAACCCTTGGATGGTAAAAAAAAAAAAAATTACTACCCAATGAGTACTGAAGGACACAAACAGAATAGAAGACTCCTGGTTCTAAAGCTGAAAGTCACAGAGAAATATAAATATATTTTGGCACAAATGAAAAAGACTCAGTCAGATACACACACACAGGATGCATATTGTGGTCCAAATCTTTTTACCCTGAGCCAAACAATGTAAAAGGCTCCGCTTAGGGCAGTCATGCTCGTATCTATTTAAAGATACATTTTAATACTGGGCTCCTGCTGCTCTGCAAATTTTGATATGAGAACATTTCAAGTCCTCTTCAAAGCCAGAGGAATAGTGTCTTCCAAGTTATCTGGTCCATTTCAAGGTAATGAATCTTACTCAGAATAAGAGTTGGTAATGAGATTTCCTGGCCAGGACAATAAGATTCTCCCAGACATATCCACTTGAACTTGAACTCTAAAAACAAATTGAGCATACATTCTTCACAAAGCCACAGGCACTAATGGTGCATGCAACACACTGCAATCCTAAACTGTTCCATCTGGGCAAAGGATAATTGTAGTTCACAACAATTCCTGATATTATAAGAAAAGAATGTTATATATATGGACTGACTCCCACCTTCTAGGTCAAAAATGTTTTCTGAGCTCCTTTTTGGCTGCTTCATTGAACAGATTATATTCCTTGACAGGAACACTTCAGTGCTCTTGCAAACAGATTAGATAGCAAGTTGTTCCTAAATTTGCCACTATGAGATAAGTGGCAGTTAAAATCAGAAATTCTTGGTATAGCTTAAAATTGATTGTTTTTCATTTCAGAGAAATTCAGTTAGAGTTAAGACCGCACACACAATTCCCCAGTAACAAAGTAAGAATGTTCAAGACTATTGGTACTTTTATTTTTATTTATATAGAAACAAGGTAATGCTACATTCCCCTCTTCCCTCAGTTAACTACATTTGATTCTTGCTTATCACTAATTGAAATAAAATGTAGCACCCTTTTGTGTTGTTGAATAATTGCTACTTTCATGCAACAAAAGCAGATTTTGTTTAATCTTTTGTCAGTTAAAAAAAAATTAAAAGGTTACATCTTTTAATGTCAGGAAATGCAGAAGCAAAGTCCTCCAAGTAACTAAATGAATCAAGTACATTTAACTTTTTAAAACAAGTTCAGGCCTAAAATATGAAACCCATAAGAAAGACGCATTAAATAAAAATTTTATTTTAGCATGCTTTTACATCCCAAGGTAACTACGGTATAATGAACCTTCTTTGTACTTTTTTACAATATATTTCTAATTTGCACATTTTCAAAATTAATTTCCTGTGTTTCAAAAAGACTGTTTGGATCTTGGAGGACATGGGAGAAGAAGGGAAAGAATTATTAAAAGTACTCTTCTGCAGAAGAAACATGGCTATGTAATTCCTACACAAATGTTTGTTAACTTCCCCTGGCATAAAAACAGTGATGTCATTCTACACAGCAGTACAGAAGAATTATACTGAACACTAAGTTTTTAAATCACTGACAACTTAAGGAAATTAAGAATATTACTCAAAAATCTCCTCTCCCTAGAGTACCACAGTTGTGCAAGAGGAGAGGGCCCATCTGGGGTTATACACATATGCAACATCAACAAAACTGAAGTCATTTTTCCTTGCACAACAGGAAAAGTTGCGGTTTTTCCCCTTATAACACTGAGCAATGAAAGCCATGACTTTAAATGGCTCTGTATAAAAACACGAGAAGGGTGGGTCATAGTCTATTAGTAAAAGTAGCTCAATATTAAGAAGTCCTCTTCCTTTAAAATCTAAAAAAATAACTAAAAAAATTCCTCCTTACCTTTGAAAACTATTTTATCTTTGCTTCATTTTCTCTAAAATACAGATTAATACCTTTAAAGAAAGTATAAAAGGGGCTTATAAATTTGAATTTGCAATGTGCTCTCATACCCAAAGTAATCTGCACATTATTAGTTTTCTCCTACAGTAAGCATTAAATAAAATCTCCAAACTTGATTCTAGTGAGAACACAATATAAACTATTTTACTATAATATCAACAATGTTTACTACATAACAATTTGTGGTTTATTTCCTAATCTCTTAGGAATAAAATATAGTACAACAATTTCTTCAGCTTTAAAAATTACCTCAAACTGACTGGAATACCAACTCTACAGCAACATGAAATTATAAAATAGTTGCAAAACTTTGAGGCAGTATAACTATATCCCATTCCATTAATATTTAACACAACTAAAGTGAGAGAAACTGCAACATTTTCACCCTGGCTTTACCAAATGTTACAATTCAAATTGCAGGTCAACATCCAAACTACCAATTAAAATCACAACAAAACCAACATAACATTTTATATAAAGGGCAGTTCAACCAAGTTTTCATGGACAGCTCAGATTTCTACATCTTAGTTAGTTAAAAAACTATTCAAATGTTTAGATTTCTTTTTTCTTTTAATGTGTTACCTGTGCCACATTTATCTTAAGCCTTATTATACACTTCTGGATCTTTTAACCATTAGAGATCAACCATCAAATTACTTCAACAAGTAGAAATAGCAACACCGCTCCCAAACAGCAATTTCTGCATTGCTAGACACTTATCTAGTTGGTAGATTTATACCATTGTTCATTCTTAGTTCCTTAAATGTAAAAAATATCCACAGAACGGTGGCATACCTCTAAATTAGTTTAAATATGGTACAAGGTTATTTTTAGTTAGGTTCAAGTTTTAAAAAGGCACTACTTCTTCTCAAAGGCTAATCTACTCAAGTTCCTCCCATATTAAAAAAATAAAAAGCTTAATCTGTCTCTTTTGGAAAGAAGAAATGTTATTTATATAATGCTCAAGCAAATAATACATATTGTTAATAAAAATAAGTTTGACATTTATTCTAATGTTGATCCTTTCGAATAGTAGTATGGCTAAATGTCATTTATGTGCACTTTCAAATGTAATTCTTATTTTTTAGGAAATACTCTTCTAACTATTGCAAAGTAAAAAGGAATAAAATCACCATATACCATTATAAACTGGTTCTCATTCATGAGGAAAAAAAGACTCAAAAAACATTCATGTAATATTTATTTGAAATCTCTCTATTCCCTCCTTGCATGCTAGAAAGATGCAAAGACAAACACTTCCAACTATTCAGACAGATCATTCCACAGTTGTAACTTTCATCATAGTTCTCAAAGCAGTAGGGTGAGGTCAGCTCACAAACAGCTTAAGGAGTAAAACTAGAAATCGGTGGTAGTAGTATCAGGCTACATAACAGCCTCTCCAAAGAATATGAAGTAACAGAACTAAAATGTGCTGGCGACGTGCCAAGGGACTGGATGGAATATAGCTTTGAGCACCAAATACGTAGAGCTTACAGTATATAGCAATTCATCATATCTTACCCTGCAGCTTCATTTTCCTTGTTTTAAGCCAAAAATAGCTATACAGAAGAGCTATTTAACATTACCAAATTTCTCCATACTTATGACTTGAAAGGCATCTGGCTTGCAATGATTTGGTAAACTAAATACATACCCTAAAAAGAAAAACCTGACTTTCATCCTATATAAAAATGAGAAAGGTAAAACAAGATAAATGACATTGATATTATTCTGCATAGAACAGCCTTTATTTTCCAAGGATTATATTGCCCTCAGCTTAGTTTTAAAGATGGGTTTTTCTATAGTGTCAGTTTTCAATGAATAGCTCCACAACTGTTGGTATTTAGAATTAGTCAACCTTCTCAATAGATTTAATAAAGAATTAATCCTATCAGATCTAATGACATAATTTTGGTCAGTAACAATTCCTTTAACCTTAGTCAAAACATGTTATTTTATAATTTCACCTTTATTGACTCATAATATTAAAACAATAAACTCTAATTCTTAAGTCTCTGACATTTTCAAAACATATTTCCTTTCTAAAGAACCAAAAGAAAATGCAGTTATTTTAGGCAAGAGAGTCATATCAATTCAAATCAACACATCTGTTTTGTGCCAGACATTATGCTGAAAACTGAATAAACAAAGACAATATGTGTATGGTCTTACAGAGTTGACAATCTAGTTGGGAAGACTGACCCATTTAAAAATCAATTTCTCTTTCTGTCTCTCTCAATAGGCTCTACTAGCTTTAGGTACAAAAGTCTTGAGATCACCCAGGAAAGTGGCTAAGTCTGCCAGGATGATGGAAAAATCTTGAGAGATGATCTGTCTTGAACGATGAGAATTTCATAAGGGAAACTGGGATTATCATAGGACAGGGACAGAATGAGAAGAAAGCACAAAAACATGGCATGTGTGAGGAAGTCCATGTAGCAAGGGTAGGAATAACAATTTCTGGTACATGTACTATTATTCTTCTACCCCTCACCCCATGACAGACATCACTAATGAATTAAAGCATGTTTAAAGTCTACATGAGGCTCAAATTCCTTCTCAACTGATAACCCAAAGCCAGTGGAAGGAGGTAAATTCAAGGGATGAGATTTACATGCAATCCTGAGCCTGGGAATAGAAAGTGGTAGGACTTAAGGCTAGAAGGTTAAATTAAGGACAGATAATAAATGACCATAAATGCTAGTCTAATGAGTTTAGATTTTATCCTGGACAGACAGAATAAAGGCAGAAAGGAAGTTTAAAATACTATTTGCAAATCAATAATGTAGGCAAGATACAATGAGTCCTGAATTTCAGAGATGGCAAAAATCTATTGCAGGTTCCAAAACAAAATTGCAATGTTTCAGATTTTATAATCCGTAGTTTTAAAACAACAGTTTGAGAAAAGTTAGTATTCTAATTATAATTCCCAAATAATACTAAAAAAGGAAAAGACAAGGTAAAGACTAGAATTAAAATAAGTGAATCACAATGATACTCCAGATTACCCAAGACTATAAATTCAGAAATAGATATTTCAGGTTTAGCATCAAGAAAGAGAACGTCCTCATAACCAGACTAATACTCAGCAAGTCTTTTCTTCCTGAGGGCACTAATACTCTAGCCAAACAACAAACACTATTCACCTTACATGCCCCTACAATGCAGGGTCAAATGCACACTCTTGGTGAGATGCAAAAAGCACAAAAGTCAAATTTAAAAACAAAGTCTGAAACCATATAGGAGCTCCACTTTATCCAAACATTTAAAACTACACATGTATTTTAAGAAACAATTTATATGAAATAAGTCTTCTGAAAATACTATTGTTTTTACCATTAACTAATTCATCCTAGCCTTTAAACTCTAAAATTCTTTGTGTGGAATACAACCTATCTGTAGCACTTTGGGCAGTATGAAAAAAGACAAAAAGGAAGCACTCCTGCAGAATGTGTAATAAATGAAATTATTCAAATTAAAAATAAAAACATCATTGTAGCTCAAAAGGCCAAAGATAGGTCAAAGAGTTTTTCTATTTTGGAAAAGATTTTTGAGCCGTTGCAAACAAAGCTAATGTAATGATTAGAAATCCAAGTACAACATGTTAACAAGCATGCTAGAAAAGCTAGTATTACTGTTTTAAGACCTAAGGATATTCACATTAAGGATAAAATTATCCTGTAGTGAATGCCAACAATGCACTTCTTACTACACAGACACATATTCAAGGATTCTACTTTGTTCTCATCCCAATTCTTTTGTGCCCCAGTAATAAACTCTCAAATTGGGATTCTCTTCCTCTTAAAAAAGCTCAAATGAAAAATATGAACTCTGGAGATAAAATATTTACGGTATATCATTTATTCTGAGAAAGCAAATCATATGAACACTTTTATCATTATCTATCTCTTTTCCACAAAGATATGGATTAAGCTAGTCATAAGCAGGGTCTACTTCTCATGATGCCATTCCAAAGCCATTACTAAACGTTACACATGTTATTCTTACTTCAAATCAATCACAAGTCACCCTTAGATTGAGGTCAAATTCCATTCCAACGAAAAGCTCTCCAAACTTGAAAGTAATGGTCCCCTTACTAAGTAATGTTCAAAAACCAAATTCCAGAAAAACCCTCCTGCTTTACCTCCATTTAAAAAAAAAAAAAAAAAAAAATCAGTTCTCTCCTTTTAGCTCACTGTAATGGAATGTGACCTGTAGTTAAGGGCCTTTCCATTCCTTATTTACTGCTCAGAGAACTGAAGCAGATCTACTCTCTCTTATAAGAGCAACGTATTTTTAAAAGAAAAAATGTGAAGTGAAGTGTAGATGGTTAATTATATAACAATTTGAACAAAAGGTAAACTGGTTTACTAGATTTCTCACATATGGGTTAGAATGAGTATATTTAAATGACAAATGAATCTTTATTTTTATTTTACAACCCTGGTCAGACATCTAAAAGACTTATGATTAAGTAGGGAAGGGGAGGTTAAAATTGCAACTACTTAAATCTTCACACATAAAATTACTACAAACATTTTTCCATGATAAGTCATATTTATTTCATTGAAGTCACACACTTTCAAGTACCTAATAGTAGAGAGAAAAGGGAAATATTTAAGAAATGTACTTCAGTACACATCCACCTGGGATTCAGGTTCTCATTAAAAAAAAATATATATATATTTGATTAGATGATCTTTAAAATTGTGATACTTTAACCCAAGTTTTAAAATGAACAAATTCTGATGAGACAAAACCTCTCCCAAGATAATCCCTTTAAGAATATATTTTACTTACATTCTTCCTACACCTTCATACATGTTAGTCTCGTCTACCAAAGTCATAATTTCTGTATCTGTAAGATGTGCATGCTTTTTTGTTCTGTTTAGCTGTTCAATCTGTAAGTCTGCAAGCTTCACCTTCTGTTGAGTGTCAATAACTTTGGCTTGAAGCTCTGTGAAGGCCTAATAAAAACAAGTCCTTGATTTAGTAGAGGAAACATTTTATAGAAAACACTAAGTCAAATCCAAATATATTAAAATAAAGCATGCTAACCAGAGACAAAGCTGTGAAATTTACCAAAGCAAACTTAAATAAAGTCAGTATAATTGTGATGGATCAAGCCACTAGACTAAATACTGAAATTACCCTGTCCTAAGAAGATGGAATCTATTTGAAGCAGAAACAAATGTACATTAAATAATAACCATATCAAGTAGCAAGTACCCAAGGAGTAATAAAAGCAATGAATGCAACAGTAAGAGGATGAAACCCAGAAATCCAAAAGAACCATAAATGTAATGACTCTCTACGTTTTTATTACTCAACTAGATTTCAAAGCACTTTCCCTCGTTTCGAATATTAATATGGGAATATTAACATGAGAACAGAGGGATAAATATCTCATTTACTCCTCTCAAAAATCCTGAGTTCGGGATGGCAAGTCCATCAAGTAACTAACTGTGTTAAGGGTTGACCAACCATCAGGTGGAAAGGCAGGTACTTAAACTCATTTCCTCTAACCGCTAGTTCAGGAATCTTCCCATTCTACTGTCTACAGTAACATATAAAATATAAATAATATAAATATTTTTAAGAAAAAGGCAGAAAAGAAAAAGAATTTCAAAACATTGGTAGAAGAATTACATCATGATCTTCACATGCACATACCAAGCCAAATTTGAACCTGCATATACTTAACTGAAAGATAAACACAGTTCTTGGATACTCTTGTAGAAGTGCCTGGAATGCTTTAAATTTATGCCTTAATAATAAATAACATTTGTGACTGCAATACATGGCAAAGGCTACTTACTATAAACTTTTATTCTGACTTTGTTCTCACCTACGGGTAAGGTTTCCAAGGACATATTTTGTAAGGGAATTGCCTGAAATTTCCTATTAGTCTCCAGCCAAACAACAAAAAAAAAACCTTATGAAAATATTACAAGATAAAATCTTTAAACTAGTTTCCTCAGTTAACTGATGGTCAAAACTATCCAATTTAAGTCTCTAATCATTTTCTTGGTCTGCATTCATGGCCCATAGGATTTTTAGCAACAAATTCAAAAGATACTGGGAGGCAAGTTCATTCACAGCTGTATTCTATTGTTAGCTCTTTCACTAAGTCCTGACTTCAATTTGAACTTTTAACCAAAAAAAAAAGGTAAATTTTTAGAATGCTTTAAAGTTGAAACATTCTTAAAATGAACTTGTTCTGCATGTTAAATTACTTGATTGTTTTGTACACTGTTTGCTAAGGAAACTAGCATACTGTTAAAGCTGAGCTACTACAGCATTAGAGAACACCACTTAAGGGCCCAATTTACAAGTATCAAAACAAGAATGACAAAAAGCAAGACATACGCAGCAATAACAAACAGCTTCATGTATTAGGATCATCAGCTATTTCAGCTGCTCTGTTTCTTATGCTAAGGATAACTAAAAGACAGTCTTAAAGAAGTGAAATTTGCTCTTCTGAAGAACCTAAACTATTATAATAGTCAAAGGGTGTGAAGTATGGCGGTGAATACTGGATTCTAGTCCCAACCTTGGACTTAGGGTAATTTTTTTCTGGAACTCAGTTTCCTTTTCTAGAAAAGTGCAGGTTTAAACGAGATGAAGCCTGGATCCTTTCCCATACCCGTCCCTCTCCCCATCCCCCAAAAATGATTTGGGGTCGGTGGTGGTGTTAGAATCCCGATAACTCCGAGGATGAAAACGTAACATGTATATAAGCAGTTGTTTGAAAAGAGAAACCCAATTCCTTCTGATATCAATTTTACTTGTAAAACTTCACGGGACTTCTTTCTTTTTTCGACAAGTCCGTTCAAAAAAGTAGGGGGTGGGGAGTCAAAGCCCTGGCATGCACAGTGCTATCAGCATATCTGACTCTGAACTACACTGAGACCTTTCAAGGTGTACGATCGAATAAGTGGCCTAAAAGCACAGGTTGGACTTGGAATTTTTCAAAGCAAATAAGGATGCAGCATTACAGATGCCTCAGTTTAGGCAAACGGTGCTCTGGGGCTCCACTCTGAAACGCTTACTTCAGGCCTTAATATGGAACTGAAGGCTCCAAGCGCAACAAAACTGCTCTGGAGCTCGGGACAAGGGGACAGGCCAGCTACTGGCTCACCAAATTTAACCAAACCCAACCCAACCGGCTTTTATCCAGCAAGAGCCGCTCGCCCCCACTCCAACTTCAGAAGGCAAGGTCCCGCGCCTTAGGACTCTAAGAAATCATTCCCCAGTTTTCTGGGGCCTCTTTTCTTCCGCAAGACTCCAGCCTCCTCAATATTCTTGTCCACAGTCCCCTTAGCTACCAAAGAGAAGCCTCGGCCCGCTCAAAACGCTCTTTTACCTTCTTGAGCTCCAGATCCACGGGCGCCGCCATCTTGGCTCACTCTCTGCGCACGCGCGATGGGAGCGGGCCGAGAAAACTGTGGGGGAAGGGCGCGTTTCGGTGGTTTGATTGTTCCCTTACCTTCTGCGCCTACGCAGAAATCGGGCTCGTCTGACTTCTCCCGGCCTAGCAACACTTGAAATATTGGGGATTCGGTTCATCCTGTGTTCCCCACGTGATCTTTCAGGCCTGGGTTGCTTCTCCCAGACACGCAACACTTACATTTCGTGTGTGGTTTTAAGCATTTTTACAAATAGCTTAGTCTTTGCTGCTAAATTGAGATATGTATGTCAGCTCAAAACCTCTTCAGTCAGTCATTCAGCTAGTCTTTGCGATGCCAGGGATGAAAAAGAATCAGCCTGAGCCTCAGGTATGAGTATGGAGAAGACCAGGTTTATTGAAGTGTTTTTCCAAAGAAATTATTTCTACTGAATGCTCCAGAGACGTTTTTGACATAGTGGTTCTAAAGAGAGGGCAAATAAGTTTGTTTAAAAAAAAATTTTTTTTTGAGTACGGATTCTTTGATCTTCATCCCAAACGTACTTAGAATCTTTGACATTGGGGCCCAGAAATTTGCACTTTTGCAAACGATCTTGATGACCTGATGCAAGTCCTTTGCAGACCACATTTTGAGAATCTGCTGAAAAAGACCAAGCATTTGAACCAAAAGAATAAATAGAAATTGGACTTTTGGAAATGGCAGAAATGAATGTTTTACCTTCTCTAAAAGCTTGTAAGGGAGGGGGAAACGCAGGAATTTGGAAACAGCCAGATCTGGATTAAAGATTTGGTCTACCTTGAACCTACCATAGGTCAGTCTGGTTTCGTTTACTAGCTGTGTGGCAATAGTCTGTCTCCTCTTTCAATTTGAGAATAACAATATTGATCTAATAAGGTTATTGTGAGGAATAAATAAGATCAGGATGAAAAAGCATCAAGCATAGCACCATACACACAGTAGATACACAATAAATAGTTGTAGTTAACCTGAGGTAGTTTGTCTTTCAATGTTCAGCAAACAGGTCACCTCCTCCATTATGTCTTTGATTTTTTACATCACTCATCGCACAGACCAAAAATAATCTCTCCTCTGAATAAACTCTTCTCCAGACTGCATCTGTTCCTCTCCCAAGGCACATGAAACTCTACCTTAAAAAAGTTTTCTACCCTTATTAGATGGTAAGCTCCTTGAAATCAAGATCTAGAGGATAATGGTTCTCCCAGCACTTATACTCAGAACACCTATCACAGTGCCTCACAGGGAAGGAATACAAAATAAACACTTTTTTTTTTAAGATTTATTTTTATTGTTTTTTGACAAAGAGACAGAGAGAAGAGGGAGGGCCCAGAGCAGTCTCCATAGTTGACAGCATGAGTTTTCCATATACGTAGTTTCACTCCACAGGTGAGTGCAGGGCTGTGCAGGGCAGGAACTGGGCCAGGAGCCTCCACATAGGCCCCGGCAAGAACTGAACTGGGGCACACCCTAGTTTTCAGCATATGGGTCCACCTGGGCCAGGCTGGGGATTCAATCCTCGGGCTCCAGGGCTGCAAAGCGAGCACTTAACCTTCTGAGCCATCCCAGCTTCCCCCAAAATAAACACTTGATGAGAATGAATCCTTCAGAAGAAAATTTGCCATAGCTCTCTAATTTGAGAAAGAAAAAAGGGGTCTAATTCTACTCTGGGGCCTTCTTAGAACTTAATTATAGATGATCAATAAACAATGAAAGTATTAAAATTCAAAGAAAGTCTCAGATATTTTCCTGTATATTACCTCATGAGATTTTGAAATACTCCTCATAGAGATTTATGTAATATAAAAATTAAGAGCGTGGGCTAAGATGTTAGACAACCTAGGTTCACGTACTCTCTGTACTAAACAGCAATGTGACCTTAGACAAAAGTCTTCTCTCAGTTTTTTTGGTCATTATTTTCCTTCCTCTTGAGTTTAATTTTCTTCTTGATAAAGTAAATTTTCAGTATATTCTTTCAGGAAGTGTTCTTGAGAAGTAGTCTTTGTGTTATGGGTTGAACTGTGTCCACCAAGAAAAAGATGTGTTGAATTCCTATACCCAGTACCTCCAAATGTCATCTATTCAGATATCCAGTCTTTACAAAGGTAATGTTAAAATGAGGTCTCTCAAGTGGGCCCTAATCCAATATGTCTTAGTCCTTCAGGCTGCTATAACACCACAGACTGGTTGGCCTATAAACAACGAACAAGTATTTTTCACAATTCTTGAAACTGGAAATCCAGGATCAGGGTACCAGCATGGTTAGGTGAGGGCCCTGTTCTGGGTTGCAAACTGCTGACCCCTCACTATGTCCTCATTTGGTAGAAAGGGTGAGGGATCTTCGGGCCATCTCTTTTATTAAGGTTTAGTAATCCCACTTTTGAGTCTATACCCAAAAGAATTGAAATAGGGACTTGAACAGATATTTGTATATCCATGTTCAGAGCAACATAGTCACAATATCCAAAATGTGGAAGCAATCCAAGTGTCTATGAATGGATAAATGGATGAATAAACAAAATGTGGTATGTACATACATGCAGAATAGACTCAGCCTTTAAAAGGAATTAAATTCTAACACATGCTACAACATAAGTTAACCTTGAGGACATTATGCTTAAATAAGCCAATCACAAGAAGACAAATGCTATACAATTTCACTTATATAAGGGATTTAGAGTAGTCAAAAATCATAAAGACAGAAATAGAATGATGGTTGCTAGGAGCTAGGAGGAAGGAGAGGGATGGAGTTATTGTTCAATAGGTATAAAGTTTCAGTTTTACAAGATGAAAAGACTTGGAGATGGATGGTGGTGATAGTAGCACAATATTATGAATGAATTTAATACCCCTGAACTATACATTTAAAAATGGTTAAGATGGTAAATTTTATGTCATGTGCATTTTACCACACCAAAAATTGGAAAAAAAATTTTGTTCCTTTTTCAAACCCACGTCTTTTCTTTTTTATGATCTGTAATGATATATTCTTGCATAATAGTGATCATAATTAGAACATAATGAACATGATTATTTTTCAATTTCTTAACAATGTTTTATCATCTAGTGTGAATTCTTCCATTGGGGGCATTTGCTAGTCTTTCTTATGACAGTTGATTTTCTCATATGACTCATAAGTTTTTGACTAAGAACCTATCTTCAGTGTCTAATATGGCTTGGGTTGTGGAAGCATTCCTAAGAATGGCTTCACATTCACTTTTACCAAAACCCTATGAGCCTCATGGATTCCAAATCAGTTTTTATGTTAATTATTGACACTACATGACTAAAGCAAATCTGGAGAAAAATAAAACTTTCACTGAGCATAAAGTTGGCAGAATGTGATATAAATTTATGAACTGGAAGCTACCAGATTTTTCCATATCTCTTTTTCATTTGGGTCTTCAAAACAAAGTTATTTACTTTCTTTCTCTAGAGCTTCTAAAATAGCACAAAGAGACCATCTACAAAAGCCCAGAAGAGTTTGCAGTACTTGGACATCTACCTAGGGAATAACCATGATGTACTTGTTTCTCTTACTTTCATGGAAAAAGAAAACAGATTTCCCACTGAAGGCTTCTCTAGTACAGGGATGTACTACTTCTGAGGTTCAATCAGTCCACAGTTGTGGAACTTAGATAGGTGGTCTCCTATTATCCCTCAGCTCAGCTTACCCATGCTCAATACACTTATTTATTCATTCAATAAATATTTATTGAACATCTGTTAGGCATTGGTCTAAGTCTTTGGGATATAGCAGTAACAGGAGACAAACTGCCTCACTTCATGGAGCACACATTCCAGTGAGGAAAGACAAATAATAAACATGCAAACAAATATTTTCCAGTATTAATAAATGTTACTACAGAAGAAAATAACAGTGTGGTTAGAGATTGACTTGGTGGAGGCCATTTAGGTGTGGTAAACTCTCTAAAAAGACAATATTTGAGTTGAGACTTGAAAAATGAGAATGAGCCAGCTATACTTGTAAAAAGAGCTAGGAAAAAAGCATTCCAAACAGAAAGACAAGCAAGAGCAAAGGGTCTAGGATGAGAACAGACTTGGCATATCTGAAGAACAAAAGGAAGAAGTTGGATGGGGAGAATGGTAGAAGGTCACATCAGAGAGTTGGACATGGGGCCAGACCATGAAAGGCCTTGTAAGCTACAGTCAGGGGTTAGAATGTTATTTTGAGTGTGATTGAAAGCCATTGAATGATTTCAAGCAGGGGCTTGATATGATCTGAAGAGATTGATATGATGTCATGTTAAAGGCATCATTGTGTGTTCCACAAGGAGAATACAATATATTGGAGTTGAAGAAGAGTAGAAGCAAAAAGACCGCTTAGAAGATGATTGCGGAGTGCAAGAGAGAGATGATGGTGGTCTAGGTGAAGATGATATCAGTGGAGATAGAGGTAGATGGATTCAGGGAAAGGTTGCTGAACTTGATGAAGGAATAAATTGGGGGCACCTAATCAACATTAGCTATTATTATGCATCAAGTATTGTGAACCTACAGATAAATGAAAGAGCATTTCACAGTACAGTGGGGGTCACAGATAAATAGAGAGTTATAAAAGAATATGAAAATTCCACTGTAGAGGAAGTGACCCCAGGCGCTGAAAGAATACCGAGGGGCTACTAAACCAGGAGACTTGTAGGAAATATGGGAGTTTGTGGTAAAGAAGGGAGAAAAGATATTCCTAGAAGACAAACAAAAAACACTAAAGGCAAGAGCCTGGTGTCTTCAAGGAAATACAAGTTTGGTATGGCTGAAGCACAGAGGTATGTTAACCACTAAGAGAAAGGGCCAGAGAGTAATAAAGGCCAATGGGCCTTCCAAGTCAAACTCAAGAGCATGGGTTTTATCCTGTGGTCATCGAATGCAGTAGAGTGTTGTACGCAGGGTAGTGACTGGTTACATTTACACTCCAGAAGATTACCATGGAGTAATTCCCACGAGGCAGAAGAGAAATTAAAATTGGAGCAGCCATTCAGACACCCAAGAGCTAGAACTAAGTTGGTGGAAGGAGAGCAGAGCCCCAGAGTTCCTCTACTCTTTAAAATTCCTGCCCTGTCTTGAGCAAGTTCTCTCTTCACTCTCTGCCTTATCTCAGCTGTTTTTGCACCACCTAAATTACTAAAGAAACATTTTTTATAACACTTCTATATAAGGTTGAGCAACCATCATGGTTCACCCAAGATTATACTAGTCTTGCACTGAAAGTCCTGGGTTCTGGGAAACCCTTCAGTCTGAGACAAGTCAGGATAGTTGGTTATCCAACTTTAGAGACTTATGGAGAGGCAGTGTGAGGTAATGCTTAAAAGAAAATTCTGGAAGTGGATTGCCTGTTACTTTACCTTTTAAGCAAATTACTTTACCTCTCCATAACTCAGTTTCCCTACATGAAAAATGAGACACCCTCACAGGGTCATAGCAAGAATTAAATGAATTAATACAGTATATACTGAGGGTTTATGATCATGCCTGGAGCACTGTATTTGAGCACTTTGCAATTATAGCCATTGTAAACCTACTACCTTCTGTTTCTTTCATCTCTGTCCCACACATCCCCTTACTCTGTCATCCTTTCTTGGATATCTCCAGACCCTTCACTTCAAGCTCTCAATCATTCCATCCAAGATGAGAAAAAGTAGCTCTGGAACACAGGCCTGTAGGCAGCCTCTGCAAGTATTAAATTGAATTAAAAAGAATTGAAGTCTTTTAAGATTCTCTCCCTAGTGGGCCACCTCCTGATATCTTCCAGAATGGGGAACTCTGCACCTATGTCCTTTGAAAATAAATTCTGTACAACAGATGGGATGAGGTGAAGCATTTGTAAGGCTGGAATGGTAGTTCTGTGAAGGTCTCAGGGACAGGGATGGGGACTGATCCTACTCGAATGACACATTTGCCAAGATACTCTGAGGTAGTTGTTCTGACAAAGTAGGGTTTGGGGCTGGGACATTTCTAGGCAGGAAAAGAGGCCTTAGCTGAGCTACCAAACAAAATAGTCATTGGAAATTCTGTAAGGAGAGGAAGTGAGTCGTAGTCAGAAACTGGTGGTGGCTTTTCCCAGGCACTTTGCCACATCTGATTCAATCTGTTTATAAAAATTCCAAAGAAAGTGAACATAATCAATGTGATGATTTAAACCTTCATAAGAGATGAAGCTAGGTAACTAAACAAAGCATAACAAAGGCTGTGATATTTGTCCCATTGCTCACTAGAGAAAGTGAGGGTGTGGGGCCTGCTGGAGGTGAGAGTTAAGAACTGGAGACTCTGCCCAAGAATAGGAAAGGAATAGAATCAGGAAAATCAAAATCCTGGGAGAGAATCCATGTCTCTATCACCCCAAGTGGAAAAAGTTCATGGTCCTTTAGAACAGGAAGAGGAATACAATGAGGTTGGGTAGAAATCTTGACAAAACTCACCATGTATTTTATAAATAGGCACCAAAAGTACTTACGCACAGGAATGTTTTTTCACCTTCAGAGCTGTACCTATGAATAGAATAAAAGCTTTTCCCCAGAGCACCCACATTTAGCAGCTCCAAAAGTTTTAAAGAGTTTTTTAATTGTGAGAAGCTAAGCAATTTAATATTTCTCATTTTATTAATAAAACATTCATGTCAACTATAATTAAAATACTTTTTAAAATAAAAATTTTTTAAATGACAAATTAAAAGAATGTGAGTGATTGTAACACCGAGTAAGCAAGAAATTTAGTTAAAATAGGAAGCCCAGGGGATACCAGGATGGCTCAGCGGATTAAGCGCTTGTTCTGTAGCCATGGGATCCAAGGATTGGGTCCTGGTCCCAGCCCCGGCCCATGCAGATCCATATATATGCTGAACTGGGACGTGCTTCCCTTGTGGTAGCCCCCCCGCCCCAAGTTTGGTTCCCGCCCGGGCATGTGGGAGACCCCCCAGTTCGGGTGTATGCTTCCCATGCGGGACACCCCTGGCCCAGCTCCTGCCCTGCGCAGCCTCACATCCACCTGTGTGGAATGAAACTGTGACAAAAACTGATAATGTACAACTATGGAGACTGCTCTGAGTCCTCCCCCTTCTCTCTCTCTCTTGTCAAACAATAAAAATAAATCTTTTAGAAAATATAGGAAGCCGCATCGGCTACCTTGTTACTCTCATATGTAGCCACAAGCATTACTCCAGGCTTACATTTGACCAGTTTGGCCTTCACCATGGAAAGGGATAATGCTCCTTTCTTTTATGGTTCCAGAAGGAGTCCTAGGATTGGATTTCCCTGGCCTAGCTTGGGTCATGTGCCCATCATTGGAACAATCACAATAGCCAGAGATTGTAATGCTCTGAGTGGTCAAGTGCAGGTCATCTAGCCATTCCTGGAAGGCTAAGGGTCTTAGCCCCACCCAAAAGCACAAGGACTGAGCTCAGATGAGGGGAAAGTGTCTTCTTTACAAAAGAGTAAAGTGTAACTATCAATGGAAGAGGTAATGAATGTCTCAAAGAGAGGAAAAAATAGATATCCACCAACCCTTAGCTGCCAAAATTTCAACTTTTTTAATCTTCTCTCCTAATGACTAGGCCAGTTTCATTTCAGTGGTTACATGAACTTCAGGATGGTGAACTCCTGTTCTTCCCCAGATAGCAGTGGTCAGGAACCTCAAGGAATACTCTTGCTTTGAAATGGAGTCCTTGGATCACTGGATGTGGAGGGTCTCTCCCATCCAAAGGGACTGAATCTAAGACTTAATGTTATTTGGCTTTTCTAGCTTAGAGACACTGAGCAGCCACTGTTAACAGGGATGTGGAAATTACCTCTTCCTTTCGTCCCCTCAGCTAAGGTCAAATGCCTGTCAGCCTGCACTTGGGAAAATGTCAAAGCATGGCTGGCTGTGGAGAAAAATGAGGCTTACAAGGGGAAGCAATTAGCCAAGGACACAGCAAATTGTTGTCCAAGCTAAGACTTGAATCCGGAGTCTTGGATTCCCTTCCAGAGTTCCTTCCATTCCACTGTGGCCTCCGCTCGGTGGATTACAGCAAGACTACTAAATGAGTCTCACACAGAAAATTTGGAGCCAGAGGCTCCATTTGTCTCAGGACTATGGGGCTCCTTTTTGTAGCCACTTCCCCTCTGTGGCACTTAAACATGTAGATCTTGAAAATGGTGTCCATCCCAGAGCATCAAGAGGTTAGAAAGAGCGCCAGGGCTCTGCTCCCTAGCAGCAGGGTGAACCTGGTATTCTTTCAGACTTGGCCTTGCATTGAGAACTCTGGGTACTCCATAAGTACACTAGGATGTCTAGGATACCTACCCTTGGCAATGTATGCTAAGTGTTCCACCTGCAAGGCAATGTATGCTAAGTGTCCCATCCAGGATCGGGATAAATATAATCTCCTCAGTATTGCAAAGGGCTGATAACCTTCAAATGGTTAAGAGCCACTACTCTAAAGTGGTCCTCCAAATGTGGATTGTCATCAGAATCACCAACAGAAACTTTAAAAGCACTGATACCTCCTCCTGGAGAAGTAGTCTTTGGAGGAGGAGCGGGCAGGGCACGGAATCTGCATCTTTTAGAAGTGCATCAGGCTTAGAAGCTCCAGCTCTGATAGAAAATATTAATAAAAATGCTTTCCTGTAAGAAGAAAACCTTACCTCAGAGATTGGCAGTTTAAAGCCATGCTGATGTAAATGCTTCAGGTATCATGACAAGAGAAAATTAGAATTCCTGGAAAGGAGAGGGAGCTGAAACCCAAGAAGCCACAGAGAAAACAGTGGAATTCAGAAGGCCAAGGTTCTACTGTATTGTGACCATAGCTTCCACCATGACCAATCAGCTTGCCCATACTTTTTGTTTCCCTGACTCTACCCTCCAGTGACCATCAGATTCTGTGAACCCACAATCATTAGGGCAGTAGAACATTAGTGCAAGTCCACCTTATCTTGGCATTTTCATAATTTCTGAACAAAAACTACTCATATATTGACTGTGTTCGTTTATGCATGAAACAAACATTTAAGTACCTGCAGGTTTCTAGGTACTGCTCTATCAAGGGCCACCTTCCCACTCCTTAGATTTGGGTGTAGGTGCTGGATTCATTTCATAGACTGAGAATTAGAGTTATAATGAGATCTTTCCCATTATTTTAGTGGCTCCATCACTAATTTCTCTTCAATTCCTAGAAACACTAAACATTTTCTTTCCTTCGGGCTTTGTACATCCTGGTTCTCCTCTAGAACATTCTTGCCTGCACTCTTCCCAGTCACCTGCAATTAAACCTGGGGTGTCAGCTTCAATGGCCTTTTTCTTTTTTCTTTTTATTTTAAAAATTTATTTTATTGCTTTTGACAGAGAGAGAGAGAGAAAGAGACAGAGAGAAGGGGGAGGGCCCAGAGCAGTCTCCATAGTTGTACGTCATTAGTTTTTCGATATAGTTTCATTCCACATAGGTGGGCACAGAGCAGTGCAGGGCAGGAACCAGGCCAGGGGCCTCCCACATGGAAGGCATGCCCCCTCCTACATAGAAGCTTGCCCTGGCAGGAACCAAACTGGGCCCTCCCACACACACATGGGAAGCACATCACAGTTCAGCATATGGGTGCTCACGGGCTGGAGCCGGGCCCAGGACTCAATCCTCGGACCTGGGGGCTGCAAAGCCCACTGAGCCATCCTGGCATCCCCCAACAGCCTTTTCTTAAAGAGGCCTGTAACTGACTCCTCCACTTAAAGTAGTTCCCCCTGTTATCCTCTCTCAGAGCACCTTGTACTTTTTCTTTATGGCATTTATCACAGTTTTTAATAGTATATTTATTTGTATGAATTTTTTTTAAGATTTATTTTATTGTTTTTAACAGAGACAGACAGAGACAGACAGAGAGATGGGAGAGGGCCCAGAGCAGTCTCCATAGCTGTACATCATTAGTTTCTGACATGGTTTCCTTCCACACAGGTGGGCTGGGGGGGGGGGGGGGGGGGGGGGGGGGGGGGGGGGGGGGGGGGGGGGGGGGGGGGGGGGGGGGGGGCAGGGGGGGGCGCATAGGGCGGGAACTGGGCTGGAGGCCTCCTGCATGGGAGGCACGCCCCCTTGAACCAGTGGCTGAACCGAGGTGGTGGGGTGAGAACTGAACTGGGGGGCCTCCAACATGGGAAGCATACCTCATTTCAACATATGGGTCCACACGGACTGGGGCTAGGATTCAATCCTCTGTCCCCGGGGCAATAAAGTGAGTGCTTAACCCACTGAGCCATCCCAGCTTCCCCTGTATGATTATTTTTAAACTTCACTTAAAAAGAAAAGTAATTTATACAGCAACCACATATTAAATGAAAACAGTATACCAGATACCTCCAGTTGCTTGAGGTCCAATTAACAGAGAGTCTACTTACATTTATCTGGCATCTACCAATCCCCATCGGTGCCAGTTCACTGAGAGGCAACTGTACCAGGAAAAGAAAATTAGCTTTCTGCTGCTGACACCCTGATTCTCATTTCTTCCTTCCACAGGCAAATGCAACTATCACACATATATTCTCTAGATAGTCTCTAGATCTTTGTATATCCATGTAATTATTAAGTGGCTATGTCCTCTACTAGACTGAGGGTGGGTACTGTGTGTATTTGTTCATTGTGCTATCCCTGGTACTTGTCACACAATTGGCACTTCATAGGTGTTGGTGAGGCGAATAAACAGGTGTTAAAAGAAAAGAGAGATGGGATCAATATCTAAACTGCCAGATTTTATACATCTTCTCTGCCCCACTCAGTGTTGAGCACACAGTAAACTTTATTGATGCTCCAGTGTTCCCCTAGCTCTTGGCTTATACCTCTGTGAGAGCAACTCCTTACATGGTGTTAAAATCATAGTTTGCTTGTCTGTCTGTCTCTCCTGGTAGACTGTCCTTCTTGAGGGCAGGGACCACATTTTACTCTTCTGGAATGTTGTGCTCAGCATCCCAGAAGTCAGTGAACACTTTCTGACTGGCTGCTTGTCTAACCTGACTCATCAGACTGTTGGCTCCTTTGCAACTAACTACGTGTTCTCAAACTCTGCCAGTTTACAGCCTGTCAGAGAAGTGTGGTTGTTATTTTTCCAATAAAGACTAGTGTTTTCTTCAAAATCTCTAGTTTAGAGAACTGCACATCACTTGAGGCTTACTGCAGATTCTCATTTCTTTTAGGACTCAGTTTCCTTATCTATAAAATGGGGATAAGGGAAAGCTGGGATGGCTCAGCGGGTTAAGCATTCACTTTGAAGCCCTGAGGACCGAGGATCAAATCCTGGCTCCAACCCAGTCGGACCCACATGCTGAACTGGGGTGTGCCCCCAGTTCAGTTCAAAAAAAAGGGGGATAATTGTAGGGATGCTGGGATAGCTTAGTGGTTGAGTGCTTGCCTCACAGTTATGAGGTCCAGGGTTCGAGTCCCAGCCCTGTCCTGGGCAGGCTCACATGCTGAACTGTAGTGCAGCTGGTGGCCACCAGGATGGCTCGGTGACAAAGGTTCCTTCCTCCCATGCTGGAGGCCCCCAGTTTGGTCCTGCCTCTCGTGAACCCACAGCCACCTGTGTGGAGTGAAACAATGTCACGGCTGGTGATGTGCAACTGTGGAGACTGCTCTGGCCCCTTCTCTCTCTCTCTCTTTCTCTCCCTCCCTCTCTCTCACCTTCTCTCAAACAGTAAATAAAATCTTTTTTAAAAAGAGGGATAATTATGCCAACCTTCCAGGGTTATTGTGATAAATGAATGGGGTTTTATGTAAAAGCACCAAGCACATCAAGGCAGTTGTCCATTTCTCCACTCCTTCAGCAAAAAGAAGAGTCTTGGCACCTGTTTTGTTTAAAAGGAGAAGAGGTCCCTGCATGGAAAGTAGGATCAGGCAGGCAGGAGCTTTAATTCCGACCCCAGTTCAAGCACTATTGACACAATGAGGTGAGAATTAAAAGAAGTAAAAAAAAAATGCCCTCTTTGAACAATGACTTGAAATATAATGGTTGCATGTCAAAGAAGTTGCTCAGTGATGCATCCTCAGAACAAACTACAGACTTCAAAGGTCCCTCAAGGTCATATACAGTCTGTCCTGACTGCCCCTCTGCCTCATCTTATAGCAATCCTCGCTCCCCTCTAGGCTAGCCACACTGAACTTCCTTTCTTCTTCCTGCGCCCTTTTGATGCCAGTCCTTTGAATATGCTCTTTCATCTGCCTGTCACTCACTTATCCTATAATTCTAAACTTAAAAATCTTTTTGCCAGGAACACCTCTCTTGACCTCCTGAACCAGATTATGTCACTATGCCATAGGCCACCCCATAGAACCCTGTTCTTCCCCTTTCACAGCACTCACTGCACATATGAATTCCTAAAGAGATTTCATTCAACCATCTTTTTATTTGACAATCATTTCCAGAGTTCCTACTATGTACCAGGCATTATTTTGGAGGCTAGGAATATGGTGGTCAGCAAGATAAGCCACAGGCCCTACTTATGACACTTACATTCTAGTGAGAGAGACAGACAATAAGCAAGTAAATTATTATGGGAACTTCTGCCTTGTTCATTGCTGCGTTTATAGAACTACACAGGGAAGCTGGGATGGCTCAGTGGGTTAAGCTCTCACTTTGCAGCCCCAGGGACCGAGGATCAAATCCCAGCCCTGGTCTGAGTGGACCCATATGCTGAACTGGGGAGTGCTCCCAGTTCGGTTGTCACCAGGGTGAGACCCCGGCCCAGTTCCTGCCCCGTACAGCCCTGTGCCCACCTGTGGAGTAAAACTGTGTAGAAAATCTAATGATGTGCAACTATGGAGACTGTTCTGGACCCTTCTCCTTCTCTCTGTCTCTGTCTCTGTATCTCTCTCTCTCTCTCTCTCTGTCAACAATAAAAATAAATAAATCTTTATAGAATCGGACATTGCACCCAACACAAAGCAGATATTCAGTGAATGCCTGGAAAGTGAAGTGAGGGTAAATGGCAGCCAGCCTCGGTGAAGAGGCAGAGCTAGCCAGTGTCAGAGCCAATGCAACTAACTAGCATGGGGTCACAGTACCGAAACGTCTGCCCAACTTACAGGACAGACCAAAATGGGCTACAGCCTCCTCTCTCCTGTTACTCTGCTGAGTCTGAGGAGGTGAAAAGTGGCTTATCTTCACTCCTGTCTGTCCTAATGCCTGTGTCGACATATAAACATGGGCATACACAAATAAGTGGAAGCCCCAGATTTGCCAAGTGATCTTATTGACTCTGTGCCTATGCCAGAGGCTGGCTAGCTAGTTGCTACTCATTTCCTCTTTCTCATGGGCACCCACCTAGACTGCCTTGGCCCACTTATATTGCATTTGGTGTGACCATGTGATGAGCTTTTATCAGTGGAATGTGGATGGCAGTGAGAATCTCCCATGCATAACCTTTCATGCACTTTCCCCATCACAAGGACCTTTGAAGCCATGTATTAAAGATGTCAGAGACACATGATGGAAGGACCTGAATTACTAGTTGGGGAAGAGCCTCCCATTTATTAGGAGTACCCATTTGGAGTTTAACCTGAGCAAGAAATCAACTATATGATAAGCCACTGAGGCTGGAAGTTTACCTGTTAGAGCAATTAGCACCATCTTAACTATACAGTTCCTTACTCTCTCCAGAACAATGACATCTCTCCAGCCCAGAACCCTTCCCTGGGCTTCACACTGGGCTCTATAACTGTGCGCTGGACATCCCTACAGACATGGTGGTTACCACCTCAGACTTCATTTGATCTAAACTGTCTCTTAGACAACAGCTGCTCATCCTGTAGTCCTTAGCTTGAAATTTTTGGGGGTTTTTTTTGTTTTTTTTTAAATATTTTATATTTTTATTTATTTATTTATTTATTTATTTATTTTTGACAGAGAGAGGAGAGAGAGAGAGAGAGAGATACAGAGAGAGAACTGAACTGGGAGAGCTCCCAGTTCAGCATATGGTTCCGCACGGGCCGGGGCCGGGATTTGATCCTCGGTCCCCAGGGCTGCAAAGTGAGCACTTAACCCACTGAGCCATCCCGGCTTCCCCAATTTTTGGTTTTTTTAAGAAAATTTGTAATCACCTGCAATCAGCTTTTTCTTCTCCAGCATGGCCCATCTCAGTGGAGAGCACCACTTTCCACTCAGGCCTCCAAGCCTAAAATTCAGCTTCACCCTTGACTCCTTTACCCTTTGTCTCAGTCTCCACATACTTTCTTCATATCTCTTGAATTCATATACTTTGCTTCTTTTCCACTGCTACTATCATCAGACACCAGTACCTAGATGCTGTAACAAGTACCAGCTAAGCCATCTCCCTACTCCACTGTAGCTACCCCTCTAGTCCATTCTCTACACATTACAGCCTGAGTCATCTACCCACAGTAGGTCCCTCTGCCCACACTCATTTTAAAACCCTCAGCTGGCTCCCCATCGCCCTGAGGATTCAGTCTAAACTCCTTGACATGGTCTTAAAGACTGTGTGATCTGGTCTGGCCTCGGTCTTCAGCCTCTTCATCCTTTCTGCGGACTCCAACCCTGCTGTCTCCACTCTTATTACACCAAACTCATTTCACATTTCACCTCTTCATTCACATCATCCTCCCTCTCTGCTGACTATTCCTTCTGCCCAGATACTCTTTTTTTTTTTAATTTTTTTTTTTTATTGTTTTTGACACAGAGAGAGAGAGAGAGAGATACAGAGACAGAGACTGAGGGAGAACTGAACTGGGGGCACTCCCCAGTTCAGCATATGGGTCCGCATGGGCCGGGGCCGGGATTCGATCCTCGGTCCCCAGGGCTGCAAGTGAGCGCTTAACCCACTGAGCCATCCCGGCTTCCCCTGCCCAGATACTCTTAACCCTCCTCTTCTCTTAAAGAACAGCTGCTCATCCTTTAGGCCTTAGCTTGAATTTTTTTTTTTTTTTAGAAAATGTATATGCATGTACTTGAGTTCAACTGATGACATATGCTGGGAAGCAAGAACTGAAATGCTCTTAGCCTTAGCTTGAATTGAACTTCCTCAAGGAAGTGGCCTCCTTGACCCCTGGAGCATGCTCAGATCCTGGCAACTCCTACTTCTTATCATAATTCTCTTGATTCTTTTATTTCTTTGATACACACAGACACAGAGTGAGAGAGAGACAGACAGACAGACAGACAAACAGAGACAGAGAGAGACAGAGAGACAGAGAGAAGGGGGAGGGCCCAGAGCAGTCTCCATAGTTGTACATCATCAGTTTTTGATATAGCTTCACTCCACACAGGTGGGTGGGGGGCACTCAGGGCAGGAACTGGGCTGGGGGCCTCCCGCATGGGAGTCATGCCCTGAGAGCCAGGGGCAGAACTGGGGCCTCTCACATGGGAAGCCCGCCCCAGTTCAGCATATGGGTTCATATGGGTTGGGGCCAGAACTCCATCCTTGGACCCCAGGGCTGCAAGACAAACCCTTAACCCACTGAGCCATCAGGGCATCCCCATAATTCTCTTGACAATTGTTTGTTGTGACTTTTTAACAATCTATCTTTTCTGTTAGAGTGCAAGCTCCTAGAGGGCAGGGCCTTGGTGCTGTTCACCCTTGTATCCTTAGCTTCTAAAACAAAGTAGGAATCACGGTATGTCTGTGTGAATACATGTGAGCACTGAACTGGTTCAATAGTTGCCAACTTAACGTTGCAACATGGCATCTGTCAGCAGCCTCTTAGGAATTATCAGTCCTCTTTTATGATAGCAAACAGTTAATTCTCAGAGTTTCTCTGAGTCAGGATGATGCCTCCCTCCACCCCCTTATTAAAGAGAAAACAGCCCCAAGGAAGCAGGTGTCTGCCCCAGGGAGCCATCAAGGTGAGGTAGTCACCAGGCTCCGGTTATGACCACATACCCTTCCCCTCCCCCTCCTACTTTTCTTGTTTCTGAGCACCAGACGGAAATGTAATGTCATGACACATTAGGGGATTTCTTTCTTCCCCTGCATTTTTCTGATGTGACTCCAGCTTGGGGGTTTAGGGAAACACAGGCCACGGGAGGAGGGAGGCGGGTGTCGGGGAGGTTAGCCGTGGCATTCCTTAGCGGCCTCCGTTTGCATAGCTCTGAGAAAGAATAAAGAAGTCAGCAAGCTTTGGCAGCCGTACTGGGCATTCAGCTTCTGTTCTGGCAGCTGCAGAGGCAGGGCCTGAACACACACCCTGCCAAGACTGGGGAGGCAGGCTCTCTCTCCCAGCCCAGATGCCAAGATGAGGTAGAGGAGGTCAGGGCCTCTCTGCCTAACAGGGGAGCCATAGACAGAGTCCCCTTCTTTTTGACAGCCAGTTGGCCACATGCCATTAAGTGTGTGTGTATGGGGTGGGGGTAGGACTATAATGTCATGGCCTCAAGGCAAATCACTCCAGGTTGGTGTGGGCATCAAATATCTTGGGGGCTGCTATCTCAGTGCCTCCCTCACCCTGGAGATATTGGAGGGGCAGACCCTGGGCAGAAGTCCCTGCCCAGCTGCTGGGGCCACTGCCATCACATTCCAGAGCGTGCCGAGAGCCACAGAGCGTGACTTGAGAAGGAGCGTGAGGCCCCACTCACCATGGAAACAAGCTTCCAAGGAAAAGGTCACATATTTGATATGGCTGTCATCCGGACACCTTAAATGCAGCACTGTTCTTGTTTTCCTGAGGACGCTCACCAGCAAAGAAGGCCTGAGACAATGGGGGTGGCAGCTGACCTGTTTGCCCGGCTATAGGCCCCTGTCACAATTTCCCTTTCTCTGCAAAGCCCAGCGCTGTACCCACTTACAAAGCCTGACTCCAACTTGTACCCACTGAGACAGTTCTGCAGGCCAAGTTCGGAGCCTGGCAAGATCCTGGCTATGCTAAGAATCTAGAAAACTCTAGCAGGGGGCTAGAAGTCAGAGCTTGTTAATAGCTATCATGTATTCATGCCAGGCACTGTTATAAAGGCTTTACATGCACTGTTATCCTCCCAAAAGTCCTAAAAAGAAAACTGCAGCTCTGAGAGGTTAACTCATTTATTCTCAATGATTATACAGCCAGAAAGCAGCATGGTCAAGATTGGAACCCAGGTTGTCTGATCCAGAGCCAGAATTCTTAACCTCCACTCTATTTTCACTCATTTATTTATTCATGCATTCATTTATTCAGTTGTCCATTCATTCATGTATTCTTCAAACATAAGTGAGAGCCTTTGATGTGCTAAGACCTGTATAGGCATATAGAGCTGCAGAAGGACATTCTCCATGACCTGCACGAGTTCACAGTGGGAGAAACAGATGAGCCAACAATGACAATGCTCAATATGATGAAAGCCATGGGAGAGGAACACCAAAGCTGCTATGGGAAGAGGACCAATTTTCCTTGCATTGTCCGAGACCCGGTGCTGGGGAAGCACGCAGGAAGAGTGACTAACCCAACTGTGACTGGGGGTGGGTGACAGACTTTCTCCAGAAGGTGTCCAAACACACACCTGGAAAAGGATGTCTGTATTTGCAGGGTTGGACTTGGGTCAGACTTCTCAGGCCTGGAGTTTCAGGGTCTGGAATTGCATCCACTGGGCAGGAGAACAAATGGACCTGATCAGACCCAGCACAGTGCCACCCGACTCAGTACCACCAAAGAAATAGAAAGAAGTCAGGCCTTCCTAGAAAGTCTTGGGTGCTGCATGGTTTACATAACCAGCCTTAACACGGACACTAGTGGAACTAGTGGGTAGCTTCTTCCTTCTTTCATACTTCCATCGAAAGCCTGGTGTCAAAACTAGGGGGACAACAGAAATAAAATTAGTCCCTCATTATGGGGAAACCAACCCAGTGACTTCCAGGTTAGGCAAGGAAATAAGGGTTGGGGGAAAGGCTGACTTAATTCCTCCCTTCTGTCTGGTTGTTACACCCACATCAGATGTCTTTGGAGAAGCCTCCCACGCAGGCTATGATCCACTCACTACAGCACTTCAGCCCTGAAAGGAGCCCTTTTCCTTAGAGGCTCTGTTGGTTAGTAATGGCTGAGATGCTGGGAGGGAAGAAGGGAGGGAGGGAGGGAGGGAGGGAGGGAGGGATGTTCTCTGAAGAGCAAGAGAGCAGCTGGCTTCCCTCACAGCTGTGTGGGTGGCAGTGAGCTAAGAGGTCCCTGTTCTCTTCTCCATCAATCAAGGGGGCAATCAAGAAAAAATGTGCAATTTTATAAGTTCAAAAAGAAAACCCAAACCACAACAACCTCCAAATTATATTAATGTGGTGATGGCTTCACACTCTGGAAATCGACCATGGAAAGGGGCAATTCTAACTTCCTCCTCCTGCGTTTGGACCAGGTTAGCCTTCTTTTTTTTTTTCTTCTTTTTTCTGGCGTTGGTCTCCATTGATGACACTGCCTTGTGCTGTGTTTTCTGGAGGCCTGGCTTGGCTTGGGCACCTCATCACAGCAAAGAAGAAAAGACAGACTTTTCCTCTCCTCTCTCTTCAGAGAATGATGGCCAAGATGGAAGCTCATGGTCTGTGAGGAGCCTGGGCCCTCCTGGAAAATGTCAGCATCAAGCCAAATTGCATAAATTAGTAATAGACTTGTGCACATACTTCACTCATTTGAGTTTTGGGGCCTTCAGACATTAAACTGGGGATAATATTATAATACTACCTACTTCCCTGGGGCACTGTGAGGACTAAATAAGACCCTGTAAGAGAAGCACACTTTACAGCTCTGAAATAACATATAAATGTCAGTTCTTCATTTTTTTCTGTCTTCAGGTTCTCCTTATTTACCCCTTTTGCCTCTTTTTTCCTCCTTCTTACATCCCTCTTCTTCCTATTGCCCTCTCTGTAGTGCCCTTCTCCATCCCACATGGACTTAATGTGTTCATAGAAGAATTCTGGATTTCTATGGCCCTGTGAACTCCTCCCTCAACCTTGATGAACAGCACAATCATTTACCCAATTTCTCAGGCTAAAATCCAAGAAATCAATCTTGATTCCTCTTTCCCATAACACCTACATTCAATCCATCAGCATGCCTTACAGGGGATTTCTCTAAAACAAGCTTGTCTAATCTGTGGCCTGTGGGCCACATGTGGCCCAGGATGGCTTTGAATATGGCCTATCACATATTTGTAAATTTATGAGATTTATTTGCAATTTTCTTTTTTTTTTAGCTCATCAGCTATTATTAGTGCTAATGTATTTTATGTGTGGTCCAAGACAATTCCTCCTTTTTTTTTTTTAAGATTTATTTTATTGTTTGAGAGAAGATGAGAAAAAGAAGCGGGGGTAGGGGGTGCCCAGAGCAGTCTCCGTAGTTGTACATCATTAGTTGTGACATAGTTTCATTCCACACAGGTAAATATGAGGCTGCATGGGGTGGGAACTGAACTGGGAGCCTTCTGCATGGGAGGCAAGAACCGTTGCCACCATCCCAGCAGTTACAGTGGCACCACAGTTCAGCATAGGGATTTGCATGAGCCGGGGCTGGGATTCGATCCCTGGATCTCATAGTTGCAAGGCAAGCATTTAACCTGCTGAGCTATCCCAACATCCCCACCAAGATGATTCTTTTTCTAATGTGGCCCAGTGAAGCCAAGAGTTTGGACACTCCTGCTTTAAAACATATCCTGAATCTGACCATTTCTCCTCTTCTACCATCCTATTCCTGGTCTCCATCATGTATTGTCTGGATGACTGCAAAGGTTTCCTAATTGATCTTGCTTCTTTCACTTTTACCCCCTAGCACCCCTTCTTTGTATAGCAGAATAGTATTTTTAAGAGATAAATCAAGTCATATCACTCTCCTGCTCAAAACACTCCATTGGATTCCAAATTGTTCACTATGACCTACAAGGCCTCACATGATGTGGTCTTGCCTTCCTCTTCAACCTCCGATGACTATGCTGCAGCTCAGGGGTCCTTTTTGTCCCTCATAAATACTGAGCTTATTTTTGCCTCAAGGTCTTTGCATGCCTGATCCCATCTTGTCCCACTTCAGACCTTACCTCCTCAGAGCTGCCTATATAAATTAATTCTGTCCCCACTGACTCTTTAGCATATTACTCTTTTGCGTGTTACTTATATCTGAAATCATCCTATTTATTTATACATGTATTGTTGTCCATGTGTCAGTCTTATCTACTATCCTCCAGTGACAAGAGAATAGTATATGACATATTATAAGCACCCAGTCTTTTTAAATGAATAACTGAATGCCTTTGGTCCAAAATTACTTCTTTTATTTCCCTACCCTCACTCCATCAGAATGCCCTCTCTTTCAGAGCATGGACCTCATTTGGAAGGTGACAGAGAGGCCTTCACAAATATTTGCTGAATGAATGAAACTAAAATGAATTATACCAACAAAGAATGCCAGCCTCTTAACACTTAGCTATTCCCAGGAGTATTAGCATTCTCAAACAGGAAGCTTGAATTTCAGGCATTGTTGACAAAGAGAAGAATTTCAGGCCAGCCAAATTGAAGGGATATATTTGGAAGAGTTGCTGTTCTATGGTTTCTTAAATCCACAAATATTAAGACCCCTTCAGGGTTCCTTTGAAACAAGTTGACATTAAAATGCAAAACAGTGATTGAAAAGCAATTTTTGTTTCTGAGGAAAGAATTGTGGACAGGAATGGGGAATCAGAAGGCTGGGTTTTAATCCTGGATGTGCCACTAATTAGCTCCTTGAACAGGTTGCTGAAGATAACCAACATGTACTGAGCATCAAGCTTGCGCATGGCCCTGAGCTAGGCACTTTACTCAACACCTGTCACTTTTGCAACTCTTCCAGGTGGATATTTTTAGTATCTGTATTTTATAGATAGGGAGGCAGGTTCAGCGAAGTCAGGTATCATGCATGAGGGCACTCCCTAATATACACTGGAGCCTAGACTCGGACCCAAATTTATATCAGCCTGCACTCCTGTTCCTTCCCCTGTACCCTGATAAGGCACCTTGGACCTTCTTCTGTGAATCTGCAAACTGGGAGGAGAAGAAACTCTTGGGCTCTAAAGGAGTTGTTCTCTAAGATCCCTTTTATAGGATTTATTCACTACATCGTTTCTGAATATAAAAAGCAGAGAAAACAAGTCTGGCACTGAGAACCCACTTAGGAATATAGTACAGTGGTTAGAGTAAAGGTTTGGGACATAGGCTTTCTGAGTTCACATCCTGCCTTTACCACCCATCTTTAGCATCTACGATATAAGTACAATCAGAGCCCCTACCTACCTTCTTGGTTGTGGTGAGACGTAGCTGAGATGATGCCTGTAAAGTGTGTAGCCAAGTGGGCCATGTGTAGTGAGATGGCCAATCTTGAGAAGTGGCTGCAGGTTCAGGGCCATCATATCAGCTGACTAGATGCCCAGGGGAGCTTCCACAATGCCAGGGAGAACTCCCATCAGTAGCAGGGACAGGAGGAAAGAGTAGCTGAAAGGCAGGAAGCCTACAGCCCACAGGAAACATTAACTGGAGAAACAAAGTATGCTCAGAAAAGCCCAGTCTTGAGTGAGGGTTTGAAGCTTGAAGCTTAGAAGCAGGAAAGGGAACCCCATGAAGAGGTCAAAGTAACTCACTGCTCCACAGTTATTTCTGACATCTGTACTATTTCCTCTGATTACCAAAGTAATACATTGGTATTTTACAGTCCTTTATATAATGCAAATAGCAAGAGTCCCCTATCCAAGGTTTTTTGTTTTAATTTTTATTGAAGTTTAGAACACACAGAAAAATGTATGAGTTATACTCAATGAATTTTCTCAAAGTGAACATAGTACTTGGGTAGCCAGCACCCAGACCATGGGACATAATGTTATCAGAAGTGCCCCCATCTGCCCCCACTGGTCATTACCAATCCCAGTAGGAATCCCCTTCCTGATTTCTTTCCCCTTAGATTAGTGTTGCCCGTTCTTAAATTTTAAATAAATGGAATGACACAGAATGTACCCTTTTGTGTCCGGCCTCTCTCACTCAGCACTTGTGAAGTTGATCCATATTGGTATTTAGTATTTTATTAGATAGCTACATCACAATTTATTCATTCATTTCATCATCCAATACCGATGGGTATTTGGGTAGTACCCAATTTTTAGTTATTGTAAATAATGCTAAAATTACTCCTATACATATGTTTTTGGGGGAACATATGTCCTCATTTCTCTTGTGTATATCCTTAAGAGTGGAATTGCTGGGTTATAGCACGTACATATGTTCAGCTTTGGTAGTGACTACAGCCTAAAGTTTAAGAAATGTATTTGAGGAACTACAAGGTCTCGGTGTGGCTCCTAGAGAAACTTCAGTGTCAGATCTCTAAGAGATGAGGCTGAGGAGGAGGCTGTCTAGTGGCACTTGTCCAGTGGCCTCCCAATGGTTCACACTGCCTCCAATCCACCCAGGACTCAATGGCCACATGACCTGCCCCAAATTCCACTTTCATCTTGTCATTTCCATCCACCCTCCCCAACAAAGGCCCTTCATAAACCCAACCACACTTCCAGGAGGGCGGCACTGGATTACATACCTGTTTACTTGCTGGCCTTGAACTGGATTTTAGTCATTTTTTACATTCATTCATTCATATAACAAATATGGAGTGCCTACAACTCAATTACATTGTTTTAGAATCTGAGATTGGAGCAGTGTACACCTACCCTCATGGAGCTAGCATCCTAGTAGGAAGAGAAAGACAATAGACAAATAAGAATATGTTAGTGGTGATAAGGGCTATGGAGAAAAATAAGACAATATAAAGAGAATAAGAAGAGTAGGGGGCGGGGGGAAGAATGTGCTATTGTATAATTGGGTGGTCAGGGAAGGCCTGCAAGGCAGACAAGATCTCAATTGTTTTAAATGATCACTCTGGCTATTATGTTGGAAATAGACTCTATGGGAGCAAGGTGAAAGAAAGGACACAGGAGGCCACTATAAGAGCCCAGACAAGAGATGATGGTGCATTGCACTGGGGTGATGGCAGAGGCAGTGATGAGGAGTATCTGCATTCAGCATATATTCTAAAGGTAGGCTGATAAGACTTGCTGATGGATTGGCTGTGGAGCAGGAGAGGGGAGTCAGCGATGCCTTGTTTCCATCAGGAGCAATGCCTGTTTGCATATACAGCACCTCATATAGGGCCTGATCCCTGAGTCCAGTGCCTATTGATTGAGTGGATGTTTTTCTTAGTTACAGCCAGCCAAATATCCAGTGTGAAAGGTCTATTTTCTCTTGTCTCAGAGGTAGTGTGATGTTAAGTATTAAGACAAATAATTGGCATCAGACTACTAGTCCCAGCTCTGTCACTTCCCAACTGTGTATCCTCAGGCAAGTCACATAACCTCTCTGAGCCTCAGTTTCCTCTTTTGGAAAAATGGAACAACAGTAGTTACCTCCATCACAGGGTTGTTGGGGACACTGAGATAGTCTATATAAATAGGCCTGGCATTGAGCCTCAAACCAAGTCAGGGCTTAGAAAATACGTATGTCAAACCAGTTCTGTTAAAACAAGCAGACAGAAAGCTATGGAGTAAGGGTTATCTTTATTTGAATTGCAAAGTATAAATATGAACCAGGTTTGGAAATACAGGTTGTAACAGCTTAGAAATGGCACCAGAAACTTCCAGAAGGGATCATGACAGCATACGTTTGTAGTTCCGGCGAGGTGGGTGGTTTTACACAAAAGCCCTCCTCACCTCCAATCTTCTCTGTAGCAATTGATAGGTTATCAATTATCAAGAACAGTCAGCTCCAATATTTTCTGTTCCTCCTCAGCCTTTCTCTTTGCTAATACTTTCTCTCGATTATCCTCCGCTGCACTGACCCCTGCATGGAGTAGCACCAGAAGAATGGCAGGAGTAAGAGAAATGTCTTGACACAGGGAAAGTGAGTTTCCACTCTGTGGGCTGGGGGCTACTGGGGGTGAGGGGCCAGGAAAGCTACAAACATGGAAGCCCAACCTCTTCTGAGATTTGGCAGGGAGAGGACACGGGGAAACACCGATATCTGTTACATGTTGACATCAGCACCTTGGGTTTTCAGAACACAAACGGTAGACAAAATTGCCTAGGCAAGACTGCAGTCCAACTCATAGAGTGGATCTGACAAAGTTAACTCCTACATCCTGACCGTACAGACCGCCCCCTGTGGCACTCTGATCATGGAAGATCTTCGGAAATGTAGACAAACAATAGATTACTATAGACAGGTCACAGAGCCATCTCAGATTTGTGATGGCTGGAGGGTGATGCTGAGCCAGGCGGAGAGGGGGATGCGGGGTGGAGGGCCAGGATATTGCCAAAGTAACAGTCTAGGCACTTGAAATATTATTGTTAGATTGTTAAAAACTAAATAAATTAACATACATAGAATAAAATAAATATATAATTTAAAAGGCATTTTACAAACAAAACAACAAAAAAAAAGTTGTTATTTTTCCATTTGGGTAGAAGTCCCAAAATTCAGAGTTCTTAGGCTTGTGGTATTTCACAGTTAGCTCATCAAATCCAGCGCTGGAGGGTCCGAATGGCAGATCCCTTGGTGACTACTTGAGAACATGGCTTCTCAATCTTTTGTTACTTTCTTCCAGTCCACAAATCTTTTCTTCTTCCTCCTCTCCTTCCTTATTTTTCAGTCAAAGATCCTGGAGCATATGGAATTTAACTGGCATCTTCATCCAGAAGATAAGTGTTTAAACAAACTTTATGGGGCTAAGTGGGGTTTGGTGGAGGGGAATCAGAAGGACATGAAGGTCCCTCACTTTTGCTTCCTTCTGCCCCAGATCCCATTGGACATATTCTGTTTGGCACTTGAAGGTTCTGGGAAAGCAAGTGGGAGGCCCAATCTAGATGGCAAGTGGGGAAGAAGAAGTCTTCATAGCTAGTTGTGAAGTCCTTCCCTTCTGCAGAGTCTGTGATCAGCGTGTGTCTTCTCAGAGGTAGCAGTCCCCAGCTGATTCCTAAAGCACAAGAGGAAGACTTTTAAAGCTGGATCCAGTCTTAAGAATCTCCTACATCCAGCCTTAAGAAATGCAAGGATCATCTGGGAGGAAGTGAAAGGAGAGGGGATGAGGACAGGAGCATCTGTCCTCTCAGGCATCTCTCTCGGGTATCTCTCTAGCAACTTCCACCCTAAGTGGAGATGGAAGCACTGATGGCCCTTTTGAAAACAATTCTGCAATGGGACCCTGACTGTACAGCAGCCTACCCCCCAGGTCAAGCCAACCCCTAGGTTGAGAGAAGAATTCAGCATGTCTTGAAACAGAACCAGGAAGGGTGGTGATGGTGCCATGGGGTAAAGGATGGACCATTACCTTGAGCACAGGTCTCTCTCAGTGGGTAGTAGTCATGCCCAACTTCACTTTTTCTTCATTTTCCACATCATAACCTCCTCTCCTATGGTACCTGAGGAAGGTTAAGTTTTGTGAGCCAGCTCTGCCTGCTACAACAGCGTGCAAGTCCTAGAGAGGGTCCTTCTAAAGGACACTGCCATGTGGGTCCCTCCACTACGTGGAAAAGCCCAGAGGGATGGCAGCCCAATAGACCTCTGGCCAAAGGCCCAACTGCCCCAAGGGATGCTTGTCTATAATAGAAGGCTACGATTTGCTAAGAACTTTTACCGCATTTATACGATCCTCACAACCTCCTTACCAGGTAGGTAGACAGAGATTACAATCATTGAAAGATCACAACTCTTAGAGACAGGTAACTTGGTCCAGGTCTCAAAATCAATGAGTTGTGCTGCTTGAAAATGAGCACAGAGCACCTGGTAGGTCTCCCCCAGTCTAGAACATAACCTGGATTGGAAGCATGGCCTGAGATCCAGATGCAGCAGGATTAAAAGGATATACTAATAGCACCCCTTCCCCATGCCTCGACTCCCAACACACACACTAATGCCACTAGAAGAACAGAGCCAAGAGAAAGAACTGTGTGAAGAGGTAGGTTACTGGGCCTGCTGTGAGTAGTAGGGTCTACTATGATCCGGCAAGTTTTGCCTTGGGCTCTGCACACTGGACTCATGTCATGCCAGAGAAGCCAGGTGCTTGGAGAACCTGTCCTCAGGAATGTCAATCAGACTTGTGGCCCAGAATCTGGGAAGGTTTGATGGCTCGTGTGGTCACCAGGCAGAGGACCCAGAATGAGAAGGAAGAATAGAAGTGATTTGCAGGAACAGCAAGGGCCCCCAACACTCACCTAAACATGAGAAGCCCCACGATGACAAGCAGACAAACAGACGACAGCACCACGGCCACGACGGCCAGGATGGTTGTGTGGTCATAAGTAGATAAGCGGTTTTCCACTGGGAGGCTCAGCCCATGGCACCGCTCCCCATGGTAACCCGGGTGGCAGCTGGTTCAAGACAGAATAAAGTGGAGATGAGGTTAGTGGTTTGGCCTCTCATTCTTGTCACTGGCCCACCTACATGAGCCAAAGCCCACGCCTCACACCCTCAGCCTATCAGTCCCTGCCCATGATCCCTGCCCCTCCTCTATCCTTCTTCAGTAGAAGACTCTTTAAAGGCCCCTCTGAGGGCTCCATGCCTTTCTTCCCTCATTCCTTGTCCCCCCTTCTCCACTCCCTCTGGTTCTCTGCCCTGAGATTTCTGCTCCAGGCAAGGGAAAAGGGAAGCAGGACTTCAAGGTCTCGGCTAGCTATGTTCTTCATGCGGATGATTTATTGCATGTGTGTGGAGACATTCTTTTTAAGTTGGTCAAGAGGACTTAGTCACAAGAGCTGGTGGGTTGAGCTGAGGAGATTCGATATCACTCACTCTAGTGAGGCCCCTCAACACTGACCCAGAAATAAACCCGGCCTTCCCCATCAATGCATCCTGCATCCAGTTCCTCTCTACCACTGCCCAGCCTATTAATAGGTCCTGTGCCTTTGCCAGGAGTCACTTTTCTAAAGTTTCCTTCATTTAACTCCCAGCTCCTCCTGTGCAGGACCCAAGTTGAGAGCTTCAACTTCAGCCTTTGGCCTCTGCATGCTGGGCCGTCTGGCCTCCTTCATCACAGGACAAAGCAAACAAACCAAGATAACATTTTGCCCAGTTGTCCTGCCAGAGCTTGGAAGAATGTCAGAAACAACCCCCTGGCTCTCCTAGCTCAAGAAATAAATCAGATGGCAACTGCCTCTCTAACACAAAGCATTTCCTGGAAATTCTTAGGGAGACACAGAAGCGCTTACAATTGAACAAGCACATTTCCGCCCCTTCCTTTCTCTGAGCTCTGAGAGACCCTTTGATGTAGGTAGGCATGGACATGCCACAAGGCTGAGATGTTTTCCCATGGGCACACAGCAGGAAGAGGTGTTCACTGGATAGTCTTGAGTTGGAGCTCAGTGTGATGCCCATACACACAGATAACAGCCCACCACCCAGCCAGGGGGTGCAGCGGCACTGTGCTTAGGGGCATTAGGTCACTGTCTGCTAAAAGAAGCACTGAGAACCTGGGGGCCCTCTATTCTGAGCTCAGCCTCTTTCTGGGAAGCAGGTGGTGTGTCTGGTGTCTTGGCAAGAAATCCCTTCTTCCCTCTGAGAGGTACCCAGGAAGCAGGCCTGTCCTGACCTCACAGTGGCAGAAGGGCTGGGCTGCCCCAGCTTTCCTGCCTAGCACCTCTCTCTGTTCCAGTTCCTCCTACGTGCTTTGTGGAACCACCTCACTGCAGGATAAATGTAGGTCAGGAACACTATACACACAGCAGAGCACACAGTTCCTTGCCCAGCCTCTCCATGCATCTGTCCCACTGGCACGAGGTGGCAAAACCATGACCCCCATTCTGCCAGGACATGGAGGAAGCTCTCAGGAGCACCCCTGGAAAATCACTCATGCACAGCAGTTTATAGTTCATAAGATACTATCCTTATTTACGAGCTCAGCTGAAACTCCTAACATCCTGGTAGGCAGGGACAGCCCAATTTTACAAATTGAAAGACTAAGATTAAAGGTCAGAGAGTTTAAGTGATTCGCCAAAAGTTGTACAAGTAGGAAGCAGCAGAGTTAAGACTAGAAACCAGTCTTGGCGGATTCCAAGTTCATGATTCTTTCCTCTTTGAACAGTGCAGGTCATCCCCAAGGAAACACAAATCTGATGAGCTGATGGGCTCTTGAGGCTGTCTGACCCTGCTCTCTGACTATATTGCTGTTATTATTATTAACTTGAATAATCAATAGTAACAAATAGCAAGCATTAAAGGCTTACTGTGAGTACTCATTTAAACTTAAAAACATTTCTATGAAGTAGGGGTTACTCCCCCCATTTTAAAGATGAAGAGACTGAGGCTTATCTTCTTAGATAATTAGCCCAAGGTCACACAGCTAGTGAGTGGTAGTGCCAGGATTCAATCCCGCAGTCTGGATGACTTCAGAGACTATGCTCTTCTGGGGAGAGGGAAGCTGAAGTTGAGCCTATTTTTCACTTCCAGCCCATCATTCAAAGCCCACAGGTAGTTACTCAGATGATAGAAATAAAGCTTGGCCTCAGAGTCCTGCAATTCAGTTACATAATCCCTCCACCCCCACCCTGAGTCAAAAGGATAATAATGTAAACATCCTAATATTACCCACCTCCCTCTCCCTTTGCAGCCAACTCCTGGCTTCTCTAGGGAAGGAGGGGGATGAGTACATTCCAAGCATCCCAGGGTGGGGGCAAGATCATGTGTCTTCCCCAGAGCCAGTGAACCATCAAACTGGGCCATGTCCCTCCTACCCTTGTCTGTGACCCATTTCAGAACTGGTATTATAACAGAAGCAAGAACCCCCTAGGGTCCAGAGATGTCTTCCAAACTGGGTTCCTCCACCCCTAGCCGAGGAGGTGGAAGGGGCACCATTTGGTGCAAGGAACTCAGAATACAAAAGTTCCAGACTGTTTCTGCTGCTATTTCTAGCCAGTCAATCTTGAACAAGTTGCTTTTACCTTTCCAAGCTTTGGTGTCCCCATGCAAAACACAGGAGTAATACATGCCTACCTCCCTAGAGTATTGGGAAGATCACATGTTATAGATAAAAGCCCTTCATAAGAGGCCAAGTCCTAGGTATGTGTGACTCATTATATAACCAGACTCCAGAGCATACTGCCCACACCTGAAGAGCAGGGCCTCAAAGTCAGACAGAGCCAAAGACAAGAGGCTCGCCATTGCCTCTCAGCATCTGGCAGCGAGGACAGTGGCACCCCAGGCCTATCCCTCTGCCAGCTCTGGGTCCTCCTCAGCCCAAATGCCCTCAGGTTTCCTCCAGCCACAGGAAACTTGGCAGCCAAGTTCTGGGTCAGCAGTCAGTCAGGAGCCCCAGGAAACTGCTCTTTGAGGACAACTTTTGGCTGGTGACATAAAAGGGTTTTCCTGTGAATAGTGGCTGTGGAGGGCTGGTTTCGGAAGCCAGCTAGCCTCAAGCTCACCACAGCAGCCTGGACACACCCTGTAGCAGCTCAAGGAAGAGCCACAAAGGGTTTCAGCAGTAGGTACCCAGATGCCACATTCTCTCAAACCAGAGGGTCTGTGTCTCTTTGCAGCCTTCTGTCCTGAGTACCAAGGGCTGGAGGCAAGAGGTGGCCACACCAGACACAGAATCCAGCCCCTTGAAAATCTGCCCAGGAAGCAGACAGAAAGTCTTCAAAGCAGACTGCCACGCTCTTCGGCTAGTAAAAGCCTTAAGAGACCTCTAGGCTAACAGCTGCCCTATATAAAATCCTGCTCAAACTCTGAGGACAGATGGGGAAGAAGGATGCAAGCCAACACCCAGGGCAGCCTGGGGACATGAAAAGCATGTTGGACTGGAAGTCAGGCACCTGAGTTCCTGTCCTGTTTCCATCTACTTATTTAGCTGTTGATCTCAGGCAAACCACTTCCTACTTCCTGGCTCTAGTTTCCTCACCTTTCACGCAGAGACAGCATGCCCTGCATACCCAGCACAGGGCTTCTGAGTATCCGAGGACAAGATCACATCACCCCATCCCCTAGAATAGCTGGCACCATGCAGGTGCTCAACACATACATGTTGGGCTCATCTCATAATAAATGTAAACTGAAGCTCCAAGGCAAAGGAGAGAATCATCATTATGGTTAACATCAGCATCCTTAGGACCACCTTGGTCCTGGGCATGCTTATCCAGGTTCTCTGGGCTTGGGTGGGTTGGTGATTGAGCCCAGCCCTCCAGGAGAGCCGTCTTACAAGGGTTCTCAGTTGAACAGTGGGAGTCCATCCACCAACGCCCTAAACCAGTTTGGCCCAGACAGATTCCTGGCCTCAATCCATCTTGACTACCCTCAGAGTCACTGCCTCCACCCTGTGCTAATGATGCCATTTTATAAATTTAAGACAAACATTTCCTGCCCTGTCCCAAGACTTTGGTAATGATAATATGGGGACAGTCTATGTCATACTTTTTTTTTTTGGTAAATTTATTGAGGTGACATTAATTGATATCAATTACATTGTTTCCAGGTGTACAATTCTACATCACATTATCTATACATTGCATTATGTGTTCACCACCCAGAATATGTCATTCTTAAACAACCCCCTCTAACACCAGGCTCCTGACAAGAATGTTAGAAGAGAGGAATACACAAATGATCATGTAATAGGTCTGTCTGCTGATTGCCAAATACAGGGTAGCTCTGCTATGTGAAATCAAATGGGACAAAGAAGCTTTAAAAAGCCAAGGGATCTGCACCAATCACAGGAGAAGAGATGCCAAGAGCCAGTCTTCCTGACAGGCTGGGAGGTGGTGTGCACCCAAGTCTCCTGGCCCTGTCCAGAGTCCCCCAGGTCACAGAGTCTACCTCCCTATAGGGCCTTCTGCCCAGAAGAGAGTGGATGTTTACAGCTTGACGCGGGTGTTGGCCTCAGGCACACTGGCGACGTTATGCCTGCCAGAGAGCATGGCAGTGCCGTCATCCCTGAGGGGTTGCCAAGACAGCCGTTTGTTGGGCTTGGCCTAGCAAATCAGCTGGGGAACCCATGGCCCCTCCACCCACACCCCTGCCCAGGGAAGGGTGGAGCTGTATGACTCGGGGCTGATGCCTACTGGGTTGGGTTCCATTTCCTATAAATCTTGCACAAAGGAAGTGTTTTCCCACCTCATGGCCGAAGGCCAATACCCACCATGTCCCTCACCTCATGGCTCTTGTTGGGGGAGGGAAAAGGGAGAAGGGGCCTCTCTCCACTCCCATAATGATCACTCTGTGCAGCCCTGCCTTGCCTTAGAATCACCCCACATTTGCTCACTCACATGCACACCTGTTCAAGTACACACGCCTGCACAGCATGTATCCAAATGCACCTCATACCTGCCTGCAAGGGGTAGGAAAGGAGGCCACAAGAGCTCCACTTCACCTAGGAAGCCCATTTTGCCATGTTTTCTACTAACTTACTAACTTCTCCCATCTGGAGTAGGCATAAGGCAGGAATGAAGAGCCTGCCTTCAGGTGTTAGCCACATGTTCCTTTTTGAGCAAGCAGGAAATGTCCCCAAGGATGGAAGAAATGTCACAGACCCAAGTAACAGGAAATTGAATCTTAATGCGGGGGGGGGGGGGAGCCCCTTCCTCTGACTAAAAATATTTCCCCTCCTTCCAACTTCCGCCCAGAGGCTGAGAAGGAACTGGGTGGAAGGAATTATGAATTCAAGGAACAGTGACATCAAGGAACAACCACGTGGCTGATAAAGAGTGTGCTGAGAGTCAGCACCAGGGCAGGGACACTCACATGCAGGATGGAGCCCGGAGCTCCTTCACATATTTGCATTCGCCATGGATGCAGAAGTCCTTGTATTTCCGAAGACAAGGGTCTCTCTTCTTCCCCAATCCCTTGCCTTTCTTCTTCCTTTTCCCGCGGTCCTCCTTGCTGGGTGTGGCCAGGGCTTGTGGTTTGGAGGAGAAAGCAGCTGCAGGAGAAAAGCACTCTGCTAAGTCTTTGACTCTCCTGGGAGAAAGAATCAGAATAGCACAGCATCTGGAAAGGAGGATGCACCCTTTGATCCCACCTGAAGTTAGAGGCCTGGGGAGGTGTTCTGGCCCAGCACCAAACTAAAGGAAGCCTGGGCCAAACCACCACAAAGTGGCAGAGAAGTCGAGGCTAATCGAGGTCCCAAAGGCGGCATTTCCCAAACTAGTTTAAGAACCTCATTCCACAAACCCTAGCTTCTGTTGAGGAACTGAAGCTGATTGGGCAACTCTACCAATTTCACACCCACCCCATTGTCCATCCCCATCTCTTATTCCCCCACACCCACTTGTTTCTATTTTGGCCTCATTTCCTGATGCTGCACTCAGTGACCCAGTTGCAGGAAGACAGTGTCAGAGATAAAAATTGCTCCTGGAGATGGGGTTTTTTTAGGGGGAAGAGGCTCCTAAAATAAGAACAGTGCCCATGTCCAGGTGGCCTCCTCTGGGGTTCCCGTTAACAGCAGGTACCATGTGCCCAAGGCAGAGCCAGGTTCAGGGACCGCAAGCAAGTCATCCCTAGTCAGGGCCTTGCTTTTTTGACTTCAAGGAAAATATTTACCCTGCTCTGTGCCCTTTGCAGCTCACCATTTTTACCAAACAAGACATTTTCTTCAGATGTCTTGTTTATAGCTCTCTAGGATAGGAAGTACAATGTATACAAGGGATAGAAAGATGAAAAGTAAGAACTACCCAAAAGGAACTAGAATAATGACTCCCCCATTTTTCCCACACTTCAAAGGGGAAAAACAACCTCACACACACAGACATTCAGCTGGGACTGAACCATGAGCTATGCCTATCTGCTCTGGGGTCTGATGCCAGTCTCCTTCTTCTCTGCCCCCAAAAGGAAAAAGGTGCCCATCATCCATGGAGGTAGCCACGTGTCTAGCAGAAGGATGAGCAACACACATTAGACTGGAGACCTATGATCCTCAAGCTGGAAGTGACTTCAAAGAACATCGTGGCTTTCCATTTTCAGATGAAAAACTTGAGGTCCCAAAAGGCAGTGACTTGCCCAAGGTCATACAGAGGTGGGATCAGAAATATAGTCTCCAGACTCCATATCCAGGGCTGCTTCCCAATACTCCAAGCTGCTTTAAATACCCCCATCCCCTTCCCCAGACAAGTCTAGAGAAGCTGGGATGTTGAGCCAAGAATGAGACAATGAATGCGCTCTGAAGTCAGCAGAACTGTGCTCCAATTTCAGCCATGAGATCTTGGGCAAGTCACTTAATCTCTCTAAATCTTGGGGTTCTTGGTAAAAAGTAGACAGGAAGAGTTCCCATTTCAAGAGGGTTGCTATAAGATTAACTCACAATAACATGTTGATGTTGAGTGCCTTGAACACAGTAGATACTTAATAAATGGTAACATTTAGTTTAAGTGATAGGATACCCAAACCTGAAAAATAGTCTTGACCCAGCAAAGCCAAGAGAATGTAATAGATACAGACAGGTGTCAGTGGCCCCATAGTCCCCAGTTTCCTCTGGTGCAGACCCAGGCCCCTTCAGAGCTCAGAAGGGGAAGCAGATTCTCAGAGGAAACCACTGACCAGAGCTGTGGTGAAACTGAGGCAGGTAGCCCAAGCTAATCAGAGAGGGGAGGGAGAGAGTGACAAAGTGACAATCAGGCTCCTGCCTAGAAGAGGGAGCAATGAGTCAGGTGTGCAGAGGTATGAGGAGCAGCCTTGTGGGTGGAGGGTGAGTCATAGCTCAGCTCTGCCCAGCCTAGGATAGGGTCAGGAGAATCCAGAGGTGACCCCAAAGTGCCACTGTGCGAGGATGAAAGGTGGGAGCTCAGGCTCAGCTTTGAAAAGCTTTGATTCATACAGAGCAGAGACAGCAAGTAAGGGAAACTCTGGGTTAGGAGGGACATGAGTAGCCGCAGAGTGGGTGGGGCTAGCACAGGTGGGCATCTTTCCAACCAAATATAGTCATTCCGGGACTCCAGGGCTCAGTCCCTGCTCCACCCTCAAGAATTGCTGCAGGTGGCCGGAAAGCAGGCAATGCCAGGAGCTCTGGACTCTGCCCTGTCTGTGACTATGCTCAGCCACAGCCACATCTGCTGGAGGATCCCATTTGGCCCTTCCTTCATTGGAGTTTCAGAGACTCAAGGTGGTAAAGTCTCCAGGCTTTGGGCAGGATTTGTAGACACTCTGCATTTCAACAGAACTCCCTAAGGATCCAGGGTTCCTCATTCACAGCCTCCCCAGGAGGTGATGGGCTCACCTGGTGAGATTGAGTTCCTCATTCCCCTCTGCTTCCCCAACCTGGAGACCAGTGGATGGAGGACACTAATGCTGCACACCTACTATGTATCTAGCATCTCCACATCTGTTCTTTTCTACATAGCATTCATTTGATGTGAGAATTAGGACTTGTGCCCATTTTTACACAGAAACTCTAGGGAAAGCATCCCAGAGCATTCCATGTTCTTACCACCGGGCTTACGTCAGAGGAATGTACTGGCCTCAGACACCTTGCCTGTCTCAATGTGCCCCAAAGTACCCAGAAGGGCAGCAACTTGACATAGAAGACCCAAGAACAATGGGGAAGCCGGGATGGCTCAGTGGGTTAAGCGCTCACTTTGCAGCGCCGGGGACCGAGGATCGAATCCCGGCCCGGCCCATGCGGACCCATATGCTGAACTGGGAGTTCCCCCAGTTCAGTTCTCTCTCTGTCTCTGTATCTCTCTCTCTCCCTCTCTCTCTGTCAAAAACAATTAAAAAAAAAGAAAGAAAAAAAAAGACCAAAGAACAAGAAAGACAGAGAGACCCATATTCCAGCATCCCTCCTTTCCTTGAAGTCCTCCATGAATACCCCCAACCTACAGGTATGCCCAAACAGCACGAATCCCAGATCTGCTTATTTTTCATCTGCCCACCAGAGTCTGAGGATGGGCAGCCCCCACACCCACCTCCGAAAAGGTCCAGGTTGGCTTCTTCCAAGTCCAGGACTTCGCGGGCCCGGCCGCCCCCCGGGGGCAGCAGCTGGTCCGTAGGTTCCGTGGGAGAGCCCAGGTTGCTGGTTCCAGCCGCCAGCCCTCTCCGAAGCCGCTCCAGGCTCTCTCCCGTCACTAACGCCGAGAGCACTGCGGGTGAGGGGCGAGGCCGTATCAGATCCCCCGCCCAGACCCCCGGTAACCACGCACCGATGCCGGCGCCCGCCTGAAAGGGAGCACGGGCCCCACCAAGTGGCCCGCGCCGGGGGCGCTGCAGCGACCTTCCCCCGCGCCCCTAGCAGAGCGTCCCCATCCCCCCCCCCGACCTCCGGAGGCGTTGGCAGCCCTCTTACCTGCAGCCAGAAAGAGCTTCAGCACCACTGACGGCAGCAGCTTCATGGTCCCGGACCCGGCGGTGGCGGCGAAGCAGCAATCACTTTGGAGGCGGCAGCCACGGGGCGGTGGCACGGGTGCTGGGGCGGGCGGAGCGCAGGAGATTCCGCCGGGCACGGTCTGCTGCCGGCCTCTGGGTGCAAGCCGGGCTGGGACCTGCGCGGAGCTCGCGGCCGCTGGGCGTCTGTCTGCTCTCCCGGTCGGCCCGTGCGTGCGTCCGTCCGCCCGAGCCCCTGTGCTTGGGTCAGGATGGCCAGCCCGTGCCGCGCGCAGCTCCCTCAGTCGACTGAGCGTTCCCGGCGCGCGGCCGGGGATAAGGCTCGGGCTGGCGCCGACGCTCCGCCCCGCCCCACACGCCCCTCCCCCACCCCTCCCGCGCTGGGACGCTCGCCCGGCTCCAGGCGCCGGCAGCAGAGCCCCCAACCCGGCAGGCGCGGCAGGCAAGGGGGCGGGAGTAGGGGCGGCGCTCACACTTTTGGGGACCAGGCCAGGACAGCCACGGCCTGAATGTGGGTAGATCCGACGACCGGCAGGTGGCGGGGACCAGTTCCTACCTTTCCCTAAACGCTTGCCGCGCTACAGCCTTGTGACTGCTGAGCTGAGCTCTGCCCTTGGACACCCACCGTTTCTTCCCTTCTCCCAGGCCTGGTCCCTATGGCCATCCTTGCTCCAAACCAGGGGTCTCCACCATGTTACCTCCTGAGTTTCAGAAGCTCGCCTCTTTGATTACCAACACCACAAGTAGAAAAGAATACGTAATACATTTATTATTTAAAAATTAGACACAGGAATGCCAGCAGGTCTTATGAGTCCAGGGTATCCAGAGTTTCAGTTGCAAGCACTTGGTATTAATCCAGCTAAAGCAAAGGAAGTTAGGTTTCTTCCAGCGGGGTTCCCCCATCAGACATAGTGTCCATTAGGATTTTTGAACTATGGATTATAATTCCCAGACTTCTGGAATTGGAGAGACACAGGTTGTGAAACAAGCCTCATACTTTTCCTTGCGTTTAAACACCTTCTTCCCCAACATAAAACTAAGTCCTCCCTCCCACAGGATGCATCTGGTTCGCCTAGGTTGCTATGTTCCACAGGTGTCAGGAGATTGATGTGTTTCTCTTCCAACCTATGTATTTAAATTTAAAAAAAAAAGTTTATTTTATTGTTTGAGGAGATGTGAGTGATGAGAGAGAGAAGTGGGGAGAGCCCAGAGCAGTTTCCATAGTTGTACATCATTAGTTGTGACATGGTTTCATTCCACACAGGTGGATGTGGGGTCCCACGGGGAGGGAACCAAGCTGGGGGACCTCCCATCTGTAAGGTGAGAACCTTCATTGCCATCCTGGCGGTTACCAGTTGCACTGCAGTTCAGCATATGGGTTTTCGTGTGCGGGGGCTGGGATTCAATCTCCGAACCTTGCGGTTGCAAGGCAAGTGCTCAACCTGTTGAGCTATCCTGGCATCCCCCAACCTGTGTATTTTTATATAGGTCTTCTGGAGTCAATGTCCTGGCCCAAAGAAATGGCTCTCAGTAGGTATGTCAGCTCCCAGTGATATGCTGGGGAGGGATTTGTATAACACAGGGCTGGGTTGGCATTCAGAGCCCTCAGATTGTGCCAGATAGTGCTTGATTCAGCCCATGCATACGGATAAAGACAGGCCTGCTATTTATATACAGCCCATCCCACCGTTCTTTCCCATCCTCACTGTTTGCAGGGATCCATCAGACTCTGACCTCTTAACCTGCCCCCAGCAGCCCTCCCCAGACCTGGGTTTCCAATGTGCACTGGTGTCGCTACAGATCTAAGTTGAAATTCTGCCTTTGCTACTTTACTTACTATGTGACCTTGGACAAGATACTTAAATGTCACAGCCTCCGTTTCCACATCTCTTAAATTAAGGCCCACTTTGTAGAGAGGCTTTTGAAGACTAAATGAGGGAATGCATATATAGTAATACAGTGCCAGGCCTAAACTCTCAGTAAATATGACATTATCATCACCATCAGCATCACTAAGCATTCCACCTTGATCATTCCATTCCCTTAGAAGCCTCTTTTCTTTCTGTTCCCCATAGATCCAAAGCTCCATTCTGTGGTTGGGCTGGTGTCAGGCGGGAGTTTACCTGTCGCCTATTTGGCCAAGCGCCACTGTGGAATTAATACTTTGGATGACCAGTATTGGGCCTTATACCTCAGCAGATGGTCAGCATGCAGGCCACATCTCTGTTCTCCCTCAGCTACTGCCTACTTGTTTCCCCCAAACAAAACCACCTTGGGGTCAGGGCTCTCCCCAGGAGAAGGTGGAGGGAAACACTTCCTGACACACGGCCAAGTCAGTCCCATTTTTTCTACCCAAGGCCAGGTTCACACCCTGCTTTTCTGTCCCAGCCTGCCTCTCCCCACCCATGCTCTGTCCTTCTGCCTTCTCACCCCACATCAGCCTTAGTCTCATTCATGGGGCAACTCCAAGCTTTCACCACACCTGGAAGCCTCACCCTAGCTAGGTTTGTGTGTCAGCCAGATTTACAGGAAGGGCTTGGAAAAGAAGACAAAAGGCCTGGAATGCATTTGGGACAGTCACTAACCCTCTCAGAACATTGAGTGTCCTCTGACCGAAAAAAAAAAAAAATCACAATTAATGCTAGGGCAACTTCATTAATTTGTTTATTCCATGAACATTCACTGAGTGTTTTTCAGACACCAGGGGCACAGCAATGAATGAAACAGCCAAGGATGTGCTTTCATGGAACTCACATTCTATAGTAGAGGCAGACAGGCAAGGCAACGTTGATAAAGAAGGAAAAATAGGTGCTATGATGACAAGTGCCAAGACAGAAGTTAAAATACAATGATGACCTATAAAATGACGTCCCCCAGTGCTTGGGATGACACTTTAGATTCGGTGACTGATTAGCAAAGGCCTCTCTGAGCAGGTGACATGCAAGCTGAGGCTTAAATAAGAAGGAGCTAGACTTGGGATCATCCATGGCAAAGCAATTCAAGCCATGCAAATAGTCAAAAACTTTGAGGTGGGAACAAGCATGAAGCATTCAAGGAACCACAAGGAAGAGGCCAGAAAGGAAAAAAGGATATGAGGTAACATTGGAGCAAAGGCTAGGGACAGATTAACAGAGGATGCTACAGGCCAAGGTAGATGCTGGATTTTATTCCCTACCATTGTGAGCATCAAATGAGAGGTCGATGGGAAAGTACAGTTATGCAGGATTTGTTCATGTCCTCCTCCACCTGCTCTCTGGCGGTCAGGTGTCAGGAACACATTTCTAAGGAAGCAGAATCCAAATGCATCGCTCCACTTTCCCTGACTACCTACTGATGAGAAGCAAACTGAGGCTTCAAGTCTTACCAGCCTGGGGCCACCAGCAAGTCAGAAGGGGGCAGAAACCCTGGCATCCTGCTTCCCAGCCCTGTGCTGCGTTCCGAGGCCCCGGGAAAGGCAGGCCCACGATACTCTGAGTGTCTTGACTCACCACTAGACCATACAGATCTTAATTTGGTGAGACTACTTACCAAGCCAGTGGGGAGGAGCTGGGAAAAGGGGTCCTGGTGGTGACAATAAAGGGGAGAAGGAGACTTAGAGAGGAACCAATCTGAGTCCCTTCCCCACAGTAGTTTAGATGTCTACACTAGTAGATTGGTTCCGCCAAATGTGGCTGTGCATCAGAATTACCTGGGAATTTATTAAAAATAAAAGGTCTAAGCCCCAGCTCAGTCCTCCTAATTTGACATCTCCTGTGGTGGAGCCCAAGCAGTTACACTTTTGGTAGGTAATTCTGACATCAGCTGGGTCCAGAAGCACTGGTCTGCATAATTAACCAGGATAACGTGTTAAGCCTCTGAACAAAATCTGAACCTGTGAGGGAGAGAGGCAGACGAGCATTAGGTAATGACACTTCCCACATGCTCAACACTTCACATGCATTATCTTGCGTGATATTCCCAGCTGCCCTACAACTCGACTGTTCTCCCCATTTTAAAGGGTTGAAGCTTAAAGAGGTGAGCACTAGCCTAAGATCACCCAGCTTTTTGAATTCCTCTCTTTTTTCCAGGCCTTGTGCTCTTAAGCTCAACACCGCCCTGAACAAATGCGTGAGGTGAAGGCCACCCTCTCTCTGCGTCTACAGACAGTACCGCCGTTGGCTTTACTTGGGCTCAGAGCTCCATCTGTCCTCGGGGGTGATAATAAGAACCTCTGCCTCACAGGCTGGAATGAGGATTAGGTAAGGGTAGCAGGGCAGCCAGTGAAATGGGTATACTCTCAAAAGCCAGACAACCATGGGTTCAAATGTTGGTTCTGCTATTTTTTTAGCTTCCTAACTTTGGACATGTTATTCAACTTCTCTGGCCTACAGTTCACTCATCTGCAAAATGAAGATAATCATAGTAGCTATTATTATAGGGCCCTTGTGATGATTAAATCAGATCATGTCTATAAAGCAGAATATGATGCCTGGCTCATAGTAGCTGCTTCTTTGGTGACAGCTGCAGTTAAAAACAAAAGCTCCTTTCTTCTTTCGTTTCTTTCTCTTCCTTCCTCCCTCTGTCCCTTCCTCCCTCGCTCCTTCCTTCCAGTGGGAACTTAAATAGGTGCTGGTTTCCTGGACCAGCCATCCTCAGAGTTGAAGGGGCCCCTCTCTGCTGGGAGCAGCCATGCTTATCAGTGAGATGGTGATCTGCAGAGTCACTCGGGGTTTTGGAAACCTCCACCCAAGAAGGCTCAGAGCTCTGAGAGAAGCGTGTGTTCTCTGGGGAAAGGATTCAGCTGCCTGCTCCTTCCACTCTGACCAGGAGACATAAGTCCTAAGCAGACCTGGAGCTCTGCTGGTTGCGGGGAGGGGGAAGGAAGGGGAGCCTCTCTTAAGGGCACTTCTATGGTCAGGTGGCCATGAGCCCAGTTACCCACACTTGGAAGCTTAGGGTAAGGGGTCTTTGCTCCTTGCCCCAGGCTGGCTTCTCTGAATCCCTCTCTCTATCCCCATCTGAACCAGCTGGGATCAGGCCATTTTGGGTATGCAGCAGGAGTTGGCTCAGGCCTGCCCTTTGGAGTCCCCTTACACCTCCCATGCTGACTGGAGGTGGTACCAAATAACGCTTCATGAACACTCGAGGGTGGGCAGACTCTCATGTCTGAGTGTCAGGGGTCAGGGTCCATGTGAATAGGATGAAATATAGGAATGGATGAGGGCTTGGGGGGCTCAGGAATTCCTGTCATCCCCAGAAGATGTGGAAGGACATTTATAATGTGCCTGGCTCATGCCTGGAATCCAAGCCATCCTCCTTCACTTCTGGGCCTATTTTTGTGACTTTGAGGAATTAACAACTTTGGGAAGCCAGGATGGCTCAGTGGGTTGAGCACTCACTTTGCAGCCTCCAGGACAGAGAATCGAATCCCGGCCCTGGCCTGTGTGAACCCCTATGCTGAACTGGGGCGTGCTTTCTATGTGAGAGACCCCCCAGCTCAGTTCCTGCCCTGCACAGCCCCTGCCCAATTGTGTGGAAGGAAACCATGTCATAAACTGATGACATACAACTATGGAGACTGCTCTGGGCCCTCCCCCTTCTCTCTGTCTCTGTCAAAAACAATAAAATAAATCTTAAAAAAAAACAAAACTTCAGTCTCAGGACTCTGCCCCTTTGGCCATTCCCTAGCACAGATGGCTCTCTGTCAGTAACTGATTCCTCACTCACTCATCACAAAACCCACCTCCTTCTTCAAGCCTCGAATTCCTCACATGCACAGTGAGGGGCTGAAACAATTGTTCTGTATTTGGGCACTGGCCAGTGACACCCATCATGAATTGTCTGCAGTCTTGCTGCTGTCATAAAAGCTGGCTGAAGCAATCCTGATAGTCAGCACTGTCTGATCTACAGGGCATGATAACCTTTTTTTCTGTGACTCAGCTTCTTCATCTATAAATTGGGAGACTGACAATTTACCTAGGGGATCCTTATGACAACCGAAGGAGACAGCATCTCTGGAAGTGCTTGGGCAGATGGAAAGCTTCGTATAAATAGCTCAGTACTATTACTAACTTCTCCAGGGTCAACTTTGGAATGAGGTCACAGAAAATTTTGTACCAAGAATGTGTAAGTTTAGTTCTTCTGAAGGATGCAATCACGGAGCTACAATTTAACATTATCCACTAGCTTTTTTTTTTTTTTAACTGACGGTTGATCTAAGACACTGGTCACAAAAGAAGAGCTACTGACCCCTAGAGGACATTCTAGGAATCTCTGGGGGAGGTTTTTGATTTTGAGAGGTGATACAGTGAGAGAGAAGGGAGAGAAAGTCCAGAGCAGTCCATAGTTGTACATCATTAGTTGTGACATGATTTCATTCCACACAGGTGGATGTGGGACCGCACATGGCGGGAACCCAACTGGGGGCCTCCCGCATGGGGGGTGTGAACCTTCCCATCCAAGCCATCCCTGTGGTTACCAGTTGCACGAGCAGTTCAGCATAAGGATTTGCACCGGCGGGGCAGGGAACCAGACCTTGATATTGCAAGGCAAGTGCTCAACCACTGAGCTATCCCAGCATCCTTTCTCTGGGGGAGTTTTTGGTTGTCACTGATTGGGGAGCCTTTGGGCATTTAGCAGGGCTGGGTGTCAGGACCACACAATTAGGAATTGCCCCCACTTCCCACACTGCTTTTGAGTGTCTCCCCTCAGCTATTCATATGAGTGGAAAACATGATTATAATTACTTGAGCCTAGAATTATCTCTATACAAAAATATTAAAAGCGGGAAAGCCGGGACGGCTCAGCGGGTTGAGCGCTCGCTTTGAGGCCCCGAGGACCGAGGATCGAATCCCGGCTCCGGCCCAGGTGGACCCACATGCTGAACTGGGGAGTTCCCACAGTTCGGTTCTCTAGCTGTCTCTGTCTCTGTCTCTCTCTCTATCTGTCAAAAGTAAAATAAAAATAAATATGCACTGAAGATAGAATAATTACTCTCTATAAATATAAAAAGATATAAAAAAAATATATTAAAAGCGTTTTTTCACTGACTTTTCCTGGAAGAAATTAGTGTGATTGGTTCATTTTGGTGGTTATCTGAGTGGGCAAACAGTACAGCTGTATTTGTTAAGATATTGCCTGTGAACTTCATTTGAAGATAGTAAATGGGTATTTTTCTTTTTTAAGAATAATTTTAATGTTTCAGAGCGGGGATGGGGGGAGGTGTGTGGAGAGAGAGAGGCAAGGAGGAAGGCCAGAGCAGTCTCCATAGTTGTACATCATTAGTTGTGACATAGTTTCATTCCACACAGATGGATATGGGGCCCCGCGGGGGCAGAAATCAAACTGGGGGCCTCCCACATGGGATGCAAGAGCTTTCACAGCCATCTCGGTGGTTACCAGTTGCACCACAGTTCAGCACATGGGTTTGCACAGGTGGGGCCAGGAATGAAACCCTGGACCTCAGGATTTCAAGGCAAGCACTCAACCACTGAGATATCCCAGCATCCCCACATTCTTTACAACAAGCTTGTCCAACTGCAGCCTGCAGGTTGCATGCAGCCCAGGACAGTGTTGCAGCCCAACACAAATTTATAAACTATCTTAAAACACTATGAGGGGATTTTTTTTTTTTTTAGCTCATCAGCTATCTTTGTGTCACTGTATTTTATATGTGACCCAAGACAATTCTTCTTCCAATGTGGCCCAGGGAAGCCAAAAGATTGCATACCTCTCTGTTTAAATATCCACTTGTATCTGTCTCTTGTTTTCTTTAAATCTTTTCTGGGAGTAAGGGGAGCATAATTAGTGTGAAACTCAAAAACCACATACCTGCAGTTGCCTCCCCAACACTTCCCTGTGTCTGGAAGTCTAAGTCAGAAGTGCCTGGGAAGCCTGGTGCACAGCGGTCTGAGGCAGGCGCAGGTGGTTTTGCTCTGCAGACTCAATCTCATTGATACCTCTGCCTCTTCCCCTTCAAAGACCCTCACCCGTCCACTCCCGACGGGCTGTGGGCATTGAAAGGAGTAGAAGCAGGCTCCAACTGCCAGGGCCCACTCCAAGTCTTGGCTGGATTTTAGTGGTCTGGGATCAGGGAAGGGCAGCCCAGCTCCAGGATCAGAGAATCCCAAAACTCCAACTGTAGAGATCCTTTTCACACATTCACTCCCCTAGCATCTTGTCTGAATTCCTCAGAGCAGAGACTGAAAGTCAGGCTGAGGAATCTGACTGAACAACAGCTTTCTGAATCCTGAGTCCACTGGCCCCCAGCTCCGACATTGGGCAAGAGACTACTCTGGGCCTTACTTTCCAGAAATGGAAAGGATACCTACCTCAAAGGGCTATTGTAAAGACTCACTGAGATAACCTGCGAGGTGCTAAGACAGTGCTCAGAGCACAGCAAGCGCTCAGAAAGCAGCAGTAGCTGCTCATCCCAGCCTGCCCGGACTGTTATTCATAGGCTCATCTCCCCCAGCAGTGAGCTCCTGGAGGCCAGAGTGCATTAAATGCCAGCGCCTCACTCATAAGCTCAGTGACTATGGCAAATCGCTTAACCTTTCTGAGCCTCCATTTTTACAATATAAAGTGGGACTAATAATATTTACTTCAAATTTGCAATGTGAGTAAAATTCTTAATGTAGTTATTTTGGGGTAAGAGCATTATGAAATTTTTATTTTATGTTACTTTTACTCCTGTGGGCATTTTCTGTGTTTTTCTTTTCTTTTTTACTTTTATGTTTTGTTTTGTATTGTTTTGTTTTGTTTTGACAGACAGAGAGACAGACAGAAGTGGGAAAGGGGTCAGAGCTGTCTCTATAGTTGTACGTCATTAGCTTTTTATATAGTTTCATTCCACAGGTGGCCATGGGGCTGCACAGAGCAGGAACCTGGCCGGGGGGCTCCCACATGAGACCCATGTTCCCACGAGCTGGGGACTGAACCGGGGGCCTCCCACATGGGAAGAGCTGAACTAAGTGCACACCCCAGTTCAGTATATGGGTCCCCACGGGCCAAGGCCAGGATTCAATCCTCAGACCCCAGGGCTGCAAAGCGAGTGCTCAACCAGCTGAGCCATGCCTGTTTCCCCTGTGTTTTTCTTATAACAGCAAATATGAATTATGTGCTTTAAGTCACTTTCCAAAACATGCTTTTTCTAAAATAGGTATTTAAATTTGTTGAGTGCTCACTACAGTTAAGTCATCACTCTGAGTACTTTACATATACCTCATTTAGTTGTCACAACAGTCCTCTGAGGAAGACAGTATTTTCACACCACTTTATAGATGAGAAAGCCAAGGCTTAAAAATGTTAAGCAGGGGAAGCTGGGATGGCTCAGTGGCTTGAGTGCTCGCTTTGCAGCCACGGAGACCGAGAATCAAATCCCAGTTCCGGCCCAGGCGAACCCATGTGCTGAACTGGGGTGTGCCCCCAGTTCAGTTCTTACGGGACCTATGAGGGAGACTCCTGGCCCAGTTCCTGCCCTGAGCAGCCCTGCGCCCACCTGTAGAGTGAAACTATATGGAAAACTATGCTGTCAACTATGGAGACTGCTCTGGACCCTCCCCATTCTCTCTGCCTCTCTCTGTCTGTCTCTCTCTCTCTGTCAAAAAACAATAAAAATAAATCTTAAAAAAAAAAAAATTAAGCAATTTGCCCAGCCTGTTGTAAATGAATATATGTGATAAAATTTCAAAACACACACACACACAAATGGGTGCATATAGAAACTGGTGAAATCTAAGTAAGGCCTGTAGTCTAGCTGACAGTATTGTACTGATGTCATTCTCCTGGTTTTAATATATGCTGTCCTTATGTAAGATGTTACCATTGGGGGAGGCTGGATATAAAGTACCAGAGACCTCTCTGTATGTTTTTTGCAACTTTTTTCCTATTTATTTCTTTTTCTATAATTAAACTCACATAAATGAATAGTTTTAAATAATAAGCTAAGCAAGTTTTTAAAATTTAAAGTTTTTTATAAAGCTTGTCATAAGGGAAGCCAGGATAGCTCAGCAGCTGAGCGTTTGCCTTCAGTTCAGGCTTCAATTCCCAGCCCCAGTCCATACAAACCAATATGCTGAACTGCAGCACAACTGTTAACCACCTGGATGGCATGGCGGTAAAAGTTCTCTCCTCCCATGTGGGAGGCCCTGGTTTGGTTCCTGCCCCGCGTGGCTCCATATTTACCTGTGTGGAAAGAAACCATGTCACAACTAATAATCTACAACTATGGAGACTACTCTGGATCCTTCCCCCTTCTCTCTCTCTCTCTCTCTCTCTCTCTCTCTCTCTCTCTCTCTCTCTCTCTCTCTCTCTCCCCTTCTCTTAAACAATAAAATAAAATTTTAGGAGAAGCCAGGATGGCTCAGCAGATTAAGTGCTTGCTTTGCAGTCCCAGGGACTGAGGATCAAATCCTGGCCCTGGCCCTGGCCCGTGCGGACCCATATGCTGAACTGGGCTGTGCCTCCCATGCTGGAGGCCCCCAGTTCAGTTCTCCCCGGGGTGAGCTTCCCATGTGTGGGAGGCCCCCCGGTTCAGCCCCTAGCTCGAGGGGGTGTGCCTCTCATGTAGGAGGTCCCTAGCCGGTTCCAGTCCTGCATAGCCCCCGCCCACCCATGGAATGAAACTATGTCGAAAACTGACGACGTGCAGCCATAGAGACTTCTCTGGGCCCTCCCCCTTCTCTCTGTCTCTCTTTCTGTCAAAAATAATAAAATAAATCTTAAAAAAAATTTTCTAAAGCTAGTTATAAGGATTACATGTGATAATGTACCTAGCACAGTGACTGAATACAATTGGCATTTCGATGTATAGTATTTACTTTCTTCCCCACTCTGAGAGTGACTATTTTCATAATTATATAACAGCAGCCCTCCTTTATTGTGTTTATTATGTACTAGGCCTATTTTACATGTATTATTTCATTCAATAAAGGCTATGAAGCAGGCTGACCAGACATACCATTTTAAACAGGACAGAAAACAAGGGTACTGTCTTATTTCAAATAGTACATATGGTCAGCCTAGTGTCTGGGCTGAATTCAAGGTGTCAGTACGCTGACCAGATGTATTGTTTAAAATAGGACAGTACCGTTATTTTCTGTTCAGTTTAAAATGGTACATCTGGTCAGCCTACTATGTAGTAAGTACTTTTATTATTCCTCTTTTTTATTTTAAGATTCATTTCATTGTTTGGGGAGAAGGTGAGACAGAGAGAGAGAGAGAAGAGAGGAGGGCCCAGAGCAATCTCCATAGCTCTACATCATTAGTTATTTTTCTTTTTAAAGGATAAGCAGAAGTTTATTGAAAGGAAAGGCAAAGCTCTCTAATGGAGAGGGACTACCCGAAAGTGGAATGCCCACTGAAAAAGAAAAGCTCTCTAGTGAAGAGGGGGCACCCAAAAGTGGAATGCCTGAGTACATCATTAGGTTTTTGACATAGTTTCATTCCACACAGGTGGATGTGGGGCCACACAGGGAAGAACTGAACTGGGGGCCTCCCTCATGAGAGGCAAGAACCTTTGCCACTATCCTGGCGGTTACCAGTTGTGTGCCGCGGGTCAGCATGTGGGTTTGCACAGGTTGGGGCCAGGATTCAATCCCCAGACCTCGAGGTTGCAAGGCAAGTGCTCAGCCTGTTGAGCCATCCCAGCATCACTATTATTCATCTTTTGTTGATAAGAAAACTCGGGAAGGGCTTTGCTCAAGGACACCAATGAGTCTATGACTGAGACAGGATGAGACCCCAGTCTTAGGACTCCCGGACCATGATATTTTCCAGTGCCCACACCCAGGGCTCCTCACCCACACAGCACCCGCTCACCAGCTTTTGTCTGAGAGAGCGCGGGTGCCCACAGGCAGACCTGTGGGTTCCTCCTCCCATCCCTACCAACATGCCCAGCTCAGGCACTCAGGCCAGCGAGGTGGGCGTAGGGTCCAGGAAGAGTGGAGGCATGATGACCCTTTACCACAGGCGTCTTGGGACCACAGAGAGGGCAAGGGCAGACCCTCTGAACTTTGACAAAAGTGAGGGTGGGAAGGAAGGAAGGGGGTGTGTATGATGAGGTATTCACACCAAACTCATGCCCCTGTTCTCCTCAGACTCTCTTGAGTCACTTGCCCCTGTGCTTGGGGCACATTTTTGAGGTGGGTGGTCACAGGATTCCAGGCCTTCTGAGGCCCTAGGCCAGTTTCTATTCCTCCTGGGAATGAAACCAACTCCCCCATCCCTCCCCCCGACTCAGCACACTGTCCCCAACTGGTAATAATATAGTGACTCACTCTAATTCCTGCCTTGTGAACTCCTTGCACTTGAGGCAAATCTCTCCAAGTCCAGGGGATGCCGGGATAGCTCAGCAATTGAGTGCTTGCTTCACAATCGGGAGTTCCAGGGTTGGATTCCCTACCCTGGCACATGCAAACCCATATGCTGAACTGTGGTGCAACTGGTAACCACGGGAGGCTCATGGTAAAGGTTCCTGCCTATGGGAGGCCCCTGGTTCAGTCCCGCTCTGCGCGGCCCCACATCCACCTGTGTGGAATGAAACCATGTCACAACTAATAATGTACAACTATGGAGACTGTTCTGGGGCCTTCCCCCTTCTCGCTCTCGCTCTCACTCTCTCTCCTCGCCCCCCTTCACCTTCTCTCAAACAATAAAATTAAATCTTAAGAAAAAAGTCTGACAGAGACCTATGGACACACTCAATAACTTGGTGATTGCCTGAGGGAAGGGGAGGAGGGGGGAGGGAGAGAG